>CM061920.1:142661976-142807007 GCA_031002005.1 Vandiemenella viatica | reverse complement strand
GTGTGTAGTTCTCGACGGTGAGCGTTCATCACTTATCTAGGTGAGATCCAGGCTACCCCGTGGAAGCGTGATAGGGCCCCTGATGTTTCTCATATACATTAATGATTTGTGTGACATAATAAGGGGGATGAAAAGATTATTTTCCGATGATGCTATTATTTATCGTGAAATCAACACCCAAGACGACTGCGCTTTGTTACAAGACGATATTATGAAAATAATTGTGTGGTGTAGAGATTGGCAGTTAAACGCTAAAAACTGCCAAGTCATGCGTGTAAGTAAAAAGGTGACACCATTTAGCTCTGAATATACAATTAATGCTACTGTCCTTAGAACGGTAAATTCCGCTAAACACCTAGGGGTAACAATTCGAAATAATTTGTCGTGAAATGAGCATATCGAGAATGTAACTGGGAAAGCAAATCGTATGCTTCGATTTCTATTTTGTAATTTAAAACAATGCACTCCGGAAGTTAAATTGATTGCATAAAAGTCGCTAGTGCGGCCTCATTTAGAATATTGTTGCTCTGTATGGGGTCCCCATCGAAAGGGGTTAATGGAAGGATTAGAGATGGTCCAAAGAAGAGCCGCCCGATTCGTGACAGGTATATATAGTTGGAGGGAAAGCGTAAGTGCGATGTTGAAGGAGTTAGTTTGGGGAGACCTGGAGCACCGAAGGCGTTGCTCTCGACAGAAGCTAATTGAAAAATTCTCGATTGACGTCTTTCTTTATGACAGCAAACAATTTTTCTACCAGCGATATTTATATATCAGAATGAACGCGAAAATAAGATAAAAGAAATCAGGGTCAGAAACGATTCATTTATGTGTTTTTTTTTTTTTTTTCAACGACGGATTAGGGAATGGAATAGAAAGGATTTATCGGGCGAGTAAACTTAAAATCCGACAGGAGTAGCTTTCGATAAAGCACTCCAGCCATCCTGATCTGGGTTTTTCCATGGTTTTCCCGGATCACACCAGGCGAATGATGGGATGGTTCATCACATTATCCCATGAGCGCTTCGTGCCATATCCTGTATATCCCTTCCAAACTATTACCCTTTCGGATAGGTGCAATACACCCTCCGCCACACACTTTTAGTGAATCGAGGAGTAATAATAATAATAATAATAATGATAGTAATAATAAGGAAACAGTTAAAACAAATATCATTAAGTTGGTACCAGTTTCGGGCAGGTGGAGAATATCCCCTTCTACACATTCCTGCTTTCAAACATCAAACTATTATATTAATTTAAAAATGGAAATATGCGCGAAATTGCTATGCCCTTAACTACGTAAACCTGCTTAGTGTAATACAGTGTTTTGCGAATTAAAACATTATTTTGTAGTGAGAATACTTTTATTCATATGTCTCACGAAATCTGCTAATAGTATTTTAGTACAGCTGTGTTATCAGCGCTCTAAACTGCAAGTGTCGGGAGATAAATATTACAATATTTGTCTCCTGCTAATATACATTATCTTCTGTCTTCTTCATGAGGACATTTTTACTAACGGGCCTTGAAGGCGGCGGACCTACGCTTATACTCCTAAGGTCTGATGATTGTACAGAGTTGTAAGATATCCCTTGGGTTGAGCTGTGAAATGTCCTTCCGTGAGATCGTAATGGAAAACAGACACCATCACCAAGGCTAGTAAAAATAGGTATCAACCAAAACATCCAACTGTCACCAAATACTTCTTGTATATTGTCGCACGCATCCAAATTAAATCCATTTGCATCTGCACCGTAGTAGAAAACAGGTTCTCTAAAAGCCTCCAAGGTAGATCTGTTTTTCAGAACAAGGTGAATGTGATAGGAAAAAAGCGGAATGAGACTAATTCCAAATGTAGCAGCAAATATGAACATAATTGTAACTGAGAACTTGGTGTCATTCTTAAGTTCATTCTTCCAGAACTGGAGACAGTAGTAGAGTGCAGCTAAAACTATAAACACGCAGTACAATATACTGTACCATAAGAACAAGAGAAAGAACTTATAGTTGGTGTATCCAACGCAGTTGTTGATCCATGGGCAATGATGATCCATTTTCAGAATACACTTATTGCAAGCACTGCAATGATGAGTTCTGTCAGGTTTGAGGTGTTGGCACTTAACGCAATAACGGAAATCACCTGAAGCCGTACGAGTTTTTATGTAGACAGTACAAGCAAACTGTTGCAAAACCTCGTTTACGGTTTCTGACGTATTATTATGCTCCAGTCTGCTCAGTATTTCGTCTGGTATTTTGAAACACTCTGGAACCGATCCTGGTTTTGTAAAAATTGTTTGCCAATACGACCAACACATGAACATTAAAATTATGTGGTAAATAATGAGAAAACTATACCTCTTTATGTTATTATCCACCGTTAAAAAACACAGTTGCACCACATACGCATAGTAAGACCAAGCGATAATAATTACAACGCATATAACCGGAACCCATGTTGATAACTTTGCACATAGGTTATTAGAATTTCCGTCACTGGCTTGCCCTAACATCACTTAATAAGACGGGAAATTTCATTTCCTCTATCCATGTATTCAAAGATAATCAGCTGCTTTCAGTTCTAATAAATTAAACACATCACAGATATTTATGGTTGAAGTTAAGACAGAGATTGTATAAGACATAAAGCTTATCAGAGACAAAAGATACTGTAAGATCTCTATGACGCGGTGGAAAACAGTTTTTTTTTTCCCTTCATGCAGCAGTTGTCTTTTGCTTATAAAATACCGTGATAATATTATAACATCCCAAATGAAAGGTTTGCTTTGCATTTATTTTCAGAATACTTTTATGTTTGATGGATTTTCAAGCAACGTAGAGATTTTAAGAAGCTGGTTTAGTGACAGCATTAGGGACAATGAATCAGAAAAGGGGGGGGGGGGTTCTAATTAGGAGAAGAGGCTAAACAACACAATTAGAAATTAAGATACTAAAAAATTTGAAATTCATCCGGAGGATATTATGAAGGAAATAATAAAGCTGAAAAAACATAAAGGGGCTGGTGTAGATGATATTACTACAGATATCTTAAAGATAGCCGGATGTGACATTGTACCTTATCTTCAAATATTATTTAAATTGAGTCTGGATTCTTTCTGCTTACCACAGGACTGGAAGAGTGCGATAGTAGTACATAAAGGAGAGGTCAGAAATAGAGTCGAAAATTACAGGCCAATCAGTTTGACATCAGTGATAGGTAAATTAATGGAAAGGTTGATATGCAACCACATCGGAAATATATATGAGAACCGTAAGTGGTTTTCAAGTAGGCAACATGGGTTCAGGCAAGGATATCCATGCGAATCTCAGTTGGTGGGATATATGCAAGATATTTCAGATGAAATGGACAGGGGGGACCAAATTGATAGTGTAGCACTAGATCTGTCAAAGGCATTTGACAGAGTGAGCCATAAAATGGTAGTAAATAAGGTAAAAACTTTTGGAGTGGATGAGTGATTTGCAGGGTAGAAGAATTTTTAAAAGATAGGAAACAGAAAATTAGGGTAGGAAATGCGGTATCAAAAGAAGTGGAAGAAAAAAGTGGGAGTGCCCAAGGGTATCGTATTGGGACCATTGGTACTCATTAGTCTAATGAATAATTGTGTTGATTGTTTACTATCTGAGATTAGATTGTTTGCAGATGACATAATGCTATATAAAAGGATAAAAGCGATAGAGGACTGTAAACAGTTGCAGGGTGATTTGGACAGGATATCTAGTTGGGTTGGTAAACATGGGATGAAAATAAATGCAAAGAAGAGTCAGCTTATTAGATACACAAATAAAAAACAAAAGGTTAATTATGAATACAAGGTGCGGAAAGAATTGCTTGCTGAAGACTTGAAATGTAAATATCTTGGCATTACGTTTGATAATAAGCTTAACTGGGCAGGACACATTGGACAGGTGGTAGGAAAAGTTTTCAAAATTCTGCACTTGTTGGAGAGAGTGATGAGGGGATGTACGAGAAAAGTAAAGGAATTGGGCTACAAAATTTTCGTAAGACCATTGCTCTAATATGGTAGTGTAGTATTGTACCCACATTTTGCATATCAAATACAGGAGTTAGAGAGGGTGCAAAAAAGGGCTGCTAGGTTTGTTTCTGGCAATTATCGTAGAACGGAATCAGTAACAGATCACTTGTAGAAGAATCTGAGTAATCGTTATTCATTAAATGAGGAAGAAATTTCGTAAAGTATATCCAACAAAAACAGTTCCAGCATACTACTTACAGCAAATTTAGTGGCGCCATAATAAAATCTTGCACCCGAGGTCTTCCGTGCAAGAACCACCTCCGGCAGACACATCTACGTTATTGCACCGCAATGAGAAATTTAGACATAAAGTATAAATACCGGAACAAACGTAAGTGAGGGTCCTTTCGCCCTGGGTGTACGTGCGTATATAAGGGGGGAAGTGTGTGTGTGAGGTTGCTTGCTGAATGTGCATTTCTTAAAAGGTGATTAAGAGTAAGTTAAGTTTTGATGCTCCCTGAGAAACTGTGCTGCTTACGATAAAATATTTTGCCGCTTTCGCAGACTTCATGTTGGTATAAATAGCTTCATTGGTTTCACGACAGTAGACTCAGAAAGCGGCTAAGTCTCCTGTGGAAAACCTAAGGCCTGGTCGAAAAGTGAAGCTATTTACACCAGTGCTGTTTAACGTTTGTTTACTCTCAAACTTTTAATTTAGTCTGCATGAACACAAAAACAGTAGTTTTTTTTGGTGCTTATGACTTTACGTCTCTTCGACGTCGATGTAATTAGAGGCGGCAAAGGTGTGGGGTCTAGGAACAGAAAATAATTTAGCCATGGTGCTTTAAAGGAACCATCCCGGCATTCACCTGGAGTGATTTATTGGGGGCGCTAGGATACCACGCTATGTTTAGTTTATAATTCACCTGTACCAGATGGCTTACTGGTGAGAAACATCCATAAATGGAAACAGCAGAAATAATTTTTATTGACACTATTTAGTGGGAAACAGTTGCATTGGGAAGTAGACGGCATGGCGAGAATCATTTTATATATATATATATATTTGTGAGAAACATCCAGAAGTGGTAAAGGCAAAAAGTAAGTGATATTATTCTCATTATTTAACGAAATAGTTGTATTGGCGGACAATGCCTGCATGTGGTTTGTTGACAATGATATGATATATAAATTCCTATCGCTTTTTTTCATTTTTTTTTTTTTTTTTTTTTTTTTTTTTTTTTTTTTTTAAAGGAAAAAAGAATCGCAACTTGCACAAATAAGTGAACAAATCTCGCAAACGCAGAGAGAGAGAGAAAAAAAGAAATATACATATAAAGAATTGGAATGTAAGACCACAAATGTGTTATTAACTTTGCATGAACATAATGATAAACCTATAACTGTAACTAGCTATCAAAATAAAATGTAATAAGCAGGGACAGATGTCACAGCAATGAGTGACAGGCACCCCTCCCCATTTACAGCTAATCCCATTACAGGAATTAACTTAAATTTCGTGCGCTCTCTCTGATTTTACGTTTTTGACACATCAGTCATTTAATACTATTTCACTGCGATGAAGCATATATGTCCCAGTGCAGCTACCCTGCATTCCTCCTATTCCATTATTATTTTTTCTTTTAATCTGCTTCTACCACTATCTATCGAAGCATCATCCCTAATATACGTTTTATACATTTCCAGCATTCTCCTCACACGTCTCCAGTCTTCCAGTCAATTTAAATCCATCTGTTTTTATCAATATCAGTCAGTGGATGCATTCGCGATAATTTTCACAAACAAATCTAGATGCCCTTTTTCCCATCCCTTTTAACTGCTGTATTTAATATACAAAACGTAGGGCCCATGTTACACCACAATATTGAAGCAAGAGTCTAATCAAGGTTTTGTATCGCAGTTCCCTTACTTCTCTGGTACATTCCTTCAACACCCTCTCCAATACATGAAGGATTTTGAAACGTCCCTCAGCAACCTGCGAAATTTGTTCTGCACAATTGAGTTCTCTATCAAATGCTACACCAAGATATTGACGCTTTACACTACCACCCTATAATCATTAAAAGAACATTTATTTTTTTATCTGTGCACCAATTCAGCTGGCTCTTCTTACGATTTATCTTCATTCAATATTCATCCACCCAGCTACATATCCTATCCAAACCTCCAATATCTGTTTCAAGTTCTCTCCTGTTGTAATCTTATTGTATAACTTTATACCACCAGTAACACATTCATTCATTACTGAAAATCAAAGGTACCAATAATCTAATTTAACTCAATTTAAATTAATTTAATTTCGATGGAGCGCACGCTCCGGTGGCAATTTCCCTACACACCCATTCCCCCCTCCACCTTTCCTCTACCCACCTACTTTTGCCAACTACAAATTTAAACGTAAATTGTTTCAACGTTTTTGGTAAATTATTCATCAATTCTCTTGGTAACTTATTCCAATCCCTGACCCCCTTACTAACGAAAGAAAATCTTCGCACAACCTTGGGTCTGAAATTGAGTGCCAGCTTTTGGTTATGGTCATCTTTTCCCTTTACACGCCACATCAAAAATATACGCCTTGTACACTTCCATTATGGCCGGAGCATGGAGTTGACCCCGTCACATCCATTCTAGTGCCAACGGTTGTAATGGTAATGCGGAGCTCTACCTCCATGAATCCTATGGGAAGCGGCTGGAGCCGTAGGAACCCCGTGACCTTTACTTTTACCTTATTCGAGTACTCTCTTCACCCTCCTCCTGTCTTCAAATGAATCCCATTCCAGCTCTTTTATCATATCGGTTACTAATTGTGTTCTACGGTAATTTCCAGAGAGAACCCTTTTTGCGCCCCCTCCAACTACTGTATTTGAGACAAAAAATGTGGGTCCCATACTATACCACAATATCCAAGCAATGGTGTGAGCAAAGTTTTATAACGCAGTTCCTTTACTTCTCTCGTACACAATCTCATTACTCTGTTCAACAAATGAAACATTTTGAAACCTTTTCCTACTACCTGTCCAATGTGTCATGCTCAATTGAGCTTATCAAATGTTATGCCAAGATATTTACATTTCAAGTCTTCAACAAGCAATTTTTCCCCACCTTGTAGTCATAACCAACCTTTAATTTTTATTATATGTGTATCTAATAAGCTGACTCTTCTTTGCATTTATCTTCATCGCATGTTTACCACCCCAGATAGATATCCTTTCCAGATTACCCTGCAGCTGTCCACAATTCTGTAGTGTTTTAATACTTTTATACAAAAACTGCAAACAATCTAACTTTTGATAATAAACTATCAACACAATCATTCATTAGAATAATGAATATCAATGGTCCCAATACTCTGCCCTGCGGCACTTCCAGTTTTACTTCCATTTCTTTTGATGCTGCATTTCCTACCCAAATTACTGCTTTCTACCTTTTAAACATCTCAGTTAGTAGGATACACGCGAGATATTTTGGATGAAAAGGACAAGGGAGACAAAATGACTTTCTCATTAACTCCAGTAGTTTTTAATTTATTTCCCACAATTTTATAGCTCATTCTGGCAAAGGCCTTTGAAAGGTCTAATGCAACACTATCAGTTTGGTCTCCCTTGTCCTTTTAATCCAAAATATCTCGCGTGCATCCTACTAACTGAGATTCGCATGAATATCCTAGACTGAAGCCATATTGCTGACTTGAAACCCACATACGTTCCTCATATATGTTTCTGATGTGGTTGCATCTCTGTCTCTCCATTAATTTACTTACCAGTGATGTCAAACTAATTGGCCTAAATATTCGATTCTATCATCTCTCCATTATATACCGATACTACTATCGCACTTTTCCAGTCCTCTGGTAATCAGCAAGTATATAATATTTAAAGATAAGATACAATGTCACACGCTGCTATCTTTAAGACTTCTGTAGTAATACTATCTGCACTAGCCCCTTTACGTTTTTTCAGCTTCCTTAGTCGCTTCATGATATCCTCAGAATGAATTTCAATTTTTTTTGGTTCGCTCATTTCTAATTATGTTGTTAAGCTCGGTCTCTGATTTACACCCTCCCATTTCTGATTCATTCCCCCTAATGGTCTCACCAAATCCGTTACTTAAAATCTCTGCCTTTTTTTACATCCTCGGCAACTTCTTTTCTATGCTTATCTATAATTGTCTCAACACCCTCCCTTCTCCTCATTTTTCTAACATAGGCATACAAATATCTTGATGCATGTCAATGGCCCTCCTGACCGACAATACTTTTCATAAACCTATCTTTAGCCACCTTCTTTGTTATTATTAATTCCTTGTTTAGTTGTTTCAAATATTCCCCTGTTGTCTCTTAACTCTGTTATGTTCTCTTCTTACCAACCTCTTTAACCTCCTCACCTCCATATTATAGTACGGAGGTTCTCTTTATTTTTTGTTTAGGAATAAATATTTCTTCACCCCTTTTTATTATCTCCTTGAACTATTCCCACCTTAACTACTGTATTTGTGAAATCCTTCCGTTTGCTGAAATTTTCGCTGAAATATCTCTTCAAAATCTGTCCCTTTTTATAACTGCACCTGTTTCCTCCTTTTATATTAATTTTTTTCGTTCTAATCCAAAAGGCTTCTTGCTAAAGAATCTGTAACCATTGCGTTAGTTTTTACTGAATTCACAAGCATTTAAGTGCCTTTGTTGTGAGTTATGCACTAAAAAAAAATAATGAGTGAACAGGGTTAGAGAACGTGCGTAAACCACGTAGCTCCATTTTGGCCTCCTGTGAACCTCCCCCTCCCACGTAACCCTACGTGGCTTTTGCTTAACGCCCCCCCCTCCCCCCACGTAGCTTTTTCCCTCTTGATTTCGGGAGACATTTTGTACTGTTTTCTCTTGTCAGACTATTTTAAATTACATACGGAGGTAGTTAAATTAGGGAAATAAATATTCACATGCTGTTGTGAGTTCTGTTCATCATTTTAACTGTGAAAATGCTATGAAAGGAAAGCTACGTGACCTGGCTCGGAAACCCCTCCTCCCCCCACGTAGCTCAGCGTAGCCTTAGAGCCAACCCCTCCCCCCCCCTTGGTCCAAGCCACGTAATTTGTGCACGCTCCCTTACATGCTAGGAAAAATTCTAATTGTTGCTTAAAACCCCACAGGATGGAATAACAGAATAATACACTGTGTGAGAATTAGCTAGACATTGTTCTTCAGTGGATTATTTTTGACGTGTTACTTTCAACCCCACTGATCTAACACCAGCAAGCCACCTCCATATTAAAAAGTTTATCATTTTTAATCTCATTGATGGAAGGAACAGCTTTGAGTTTAAATAATCTGTGTTTCAATCGTTACGTGAGGGTAATACAGATTAGGCAGAGCCGGCGCAAGGATTCCCCGCCACCAGGTAAGCGTTCTTAGCCCCCCTCACCTCCCTCCTCTCCACCCATAATTTTTTTTACTTTAAACCTTGTTTTTTGTTTGTTAAAGTCAGCAAATTTTAATGCAAAAAATTAAATAATGCCTTTTTTAAGAATGATTTTTAATATTTGATTTCTTTTTAGCTAGGCACCATGGCCTGCGAGCACCCTTCAGGGCTTCTAACCCGTGTTGGTTTTATCCCGATTACCCCTCACTAACTCCGGCTCTGAGTTTAGTTAAATACGAATCGTCCGTGTATCGCAATCGGCATCCAAGGATAGATTTGAGGAGGTGCGACCGGCCAGGTACAGTGTTGAAAATTCTCCTCTGCATTTCGGTTATTCTCATTAATGTTTTGCGTGCTTTTACACGTTATTTAGGCAAATATTGGAATGATTTAGTATTATCGGCTCAGAAATACTAGCCACACAAACAGAATAGCACAATACTGGTTCGCGCAACAGTCACGCAGTTTAACTGTAGCTTCCTTAGCACATCTCGGTATTAACAAAACTTTACACCCTAGAAAAACTTTTTTGTTTAAACCGAAGTAATTTATATTAATAAACTACTATAAATTACGGATTTACAGGGTTCATTAGCAAAATATTAAGTTGAAACATTAAAAACTGTTTAAAATAATTTTATTGAGTATTTATGTAGGTATTACATAACAGTTTGTTTTCTGTTAATAATTAAATCAAAAATAGTAAAACACTAAAGGTGTAACAAAATTTAAACATCTTCCTCATAATATTTTTTAATAAACCAGTTCGTTTCTTATAGCATACACTGACTGAAAACATCTGATTTCAGGTCCTAAAACTGAACGAAATGTTTCTTAAATTAAATTTTGTGAGTTATTTAAGGTAAACGATGGTATCTCCCAAATTTATCTGCTTCACGCTATTCACTTTTCAGCTGGTGCTTCACTTGATAAACTATAGTCCTGAAAGAAAAAAAAAATCATTAAAATTTGAATCGCTATTAATTTTATATTTTTTTATATACTTTTGAGATTTTAAGGTGACTTTTCAGATGACTGTTCGTTGAGGCAAGTGTCTGAGAATCGAGATCTCCGGTTTGAATCAGTTCTAGGCCGGGCCTTAAAACTAACATTTCGCTTAGGCAAAGCTTTTCTAGGATGCTCGCATTCCAAATTAAATTATATGTTCCTGTTACACTATAGGGTAATCGGGCTAGATTACGCGTCTAAGGTAGAAGCGTATGACGCATCTCGTAACAAACCCCGCCACTAAGTCATTAAGCATTAAGACCACACGCAATTATAATTATTCTAAGATGAGTAGGATCAAGGAATAGTTGCCTATGTCTCTAATGTTAACTTAATCTAGTGTCGTCATGTTACACTGAGGAAGAAAAGGGTACTTGGAGTGTTTAAACTGAAAACCATTTGAAACTGCCGTTAGAATCACTTTTTTTCTGTCTTGCGCCAGGCGGGACAGATCTTCCAGGAACTCACATGAAGTGATTTCAGGAAAGCAAAAATCTAAATTTCCAGAAGGGAGTTCAAAGTGCATTCCTCCCGAATTTGAGGCCCAAGCGTTAGACTGTACAACAGTAAACTTGGTTACTCTAAACCACCTGACCATCACCTGAATTTACATTAATCTGTTAACGGTCGGGATCAATTTGAATTGAAATTTGTTGTTAAACAGGAATCGAACAAAAATATTAGAACTAGAAAACATAAAATTTTGGTAAAATTCTTCACATTCAAATTTACTGATTGTGTAAAGCCCTTTAAAGGTAGCACACAGTTTACTATAAGCCAGCTGTAAATTTCATCTAACCGGATGCGTTCTATCGCTAGGTATTTAAAAGTAACATTTTGGTAGAATGGAAACGTTCTTGCTGCACCAACTATTTAATTTGCAGAATTACAGAATAATTAGATAGATAGATAGATAGATAATGTTCACTTTGATCCCATGTGAGAATAATCTCGGGGATGTGGAACAGTACATATACTTATTAGTAATGTCAATATTACTATATAATTGATAATATTATTATATATTGACAACAAGTTAGCAACAACCCATTAGTATAACCAATATCTCCTGTAATCTACAAATACAATCCCGAGTTAATTAATACTTATTATGTGGAACAGTGTATAAACTTGTTACCAGCATCTAATAACCATTTATTTTCTTACCAACCAGTTACCATGATAAGTTTCACTGCAATTTGTGACTACATATTATATTATGTTAGTTGCTATTTATGTGGAACAGTACACACACGTATTAGCAATATCAATTATATTACCAACAATTCATAAGCAGTCAATTACTTAAAAACCTGTTTCTTTCCATTTCAAGAATGGAAGCAATAACTACGGACTAGGTGGTATTAGAGATCCGAAATGTACTCATAGCCTTTCAGCATGGCACTTAGTCAGGGCCGCCGTAAGCGGGCGTGCAAGGCGTGCACCGCACGCGGGCGGCACATCGGCGGCAAACCGAGTGATCGACAGTCGCCGCCCCGCGATAGTAGTTGCCACTCCATTGTCGCCGCGACGAAATCGAAATTTGCAGCGTATTATGTAGCGGGCGACCTTTTTTTTTTTTTTTTAGCTCAACAGCTGCTTCGGGCGGCCGGCGACACTCGCACTCGGAATGGCAGCAATGGGGGCGGCAAATAATGTTCGAAGGGGCGGCAATCTCACAGTTTTTTGACCCGGTTCGGAAATTTTCTAGATCCACCACTGGCTGTAGTCAGACAGGAGGCGGCATAATCGGTATTGCACGCGGGCGCTAAAACAGCTAGCGGCGGGCCTACACTTAGTTAATTTGGTTTTTAGATGTCGGTTGTACCAGACAAAACAGGGGGAGGGGGGGGGGAAAAGAGACAATCATACGATTCCCTGAAGTTGCAGCATGGATAAGAAGTATACGACAAATTGAAAGTATTTTAAATTCCCTTTAAATGCGTAAACAGTTTTTCATTATAAAATACTATACCGGTATTAACTGCCCTTTTTTTTTTTAATCTGTGTTAAGTTACTAAAAATCTAACTATACGAATTAGCTATGGCGTTATTCAAGCAATCGAAAACGTATTTTATGGGTAAATTACTGAAGAAAATTAGTTTACAGGTATTCAAAAGCACTTGCTACATTTTTTAAATGGCAACTGCAATCTTACGTCCCATTTTCAGGTAGCCACGAAGCCTGAAATTATTTTAGTTATACTTACCGAACTCTCTGAACTTTCTTCACGTAAATTTCTTGTCGTTCTTTGGCGACTAGTACCTCGTACTGGAAAGCAAACACCATCACCTAAACTTGTAAATACAGGCAAAAACCAAAGAATACAGTTTCTTCCAAAAACCTGAACGAAATTATTGAATTTTCCCATATTGAATCCATCTTCGTCTGTACCATAATCAAAGACTGGTGGTCTAGAATCCTCTAAAGTAGTCCGATTTAGTAGTAAGAGACGACAGTGGTAAGCCAAAAGAGATGAAACAACGAGTAAAATCACGAAACCTAACAACAATAATACAACAAAGTTATATCGAATTGTGTCTATGTCGTTCTTATTCCTCAAGTTTCTCAAAACAAAGAACACTGAAACTACGTTAACAAACATACAGTACAGGGCACAGTAACCTAAAAGCAATACAAAGAATTTATAGTTAGTGAATCCGACGCAAGTTTGAATCCACGAACACTGGTGATCCATTTTCAAAATACATTTGTTACATTTTCTGCAATGGTGACTTCTGTCAGGTTTTAGTAATTGACACTTCTTGCAATAACGGAGGTGACCATCAGCTGTGAAAGTTTTAATAGGCAGATTTTTTGCGTACGGTTTTAAAATATCATTGTGTGATGAACCTTCAACTGACTGTAGTCTCACAGCAACTTCCATGGGAATTTTGAACTGCTGTGGAACGCTTCCTGCTTTTGCGATAATTGTCTGAAAGTAACTCCAGCAATACAAGATTAAAAGGACATGATAAACCACTAAACACCAGTAACTGTGTCTATTTTCATGCATAATTTTAAATAATCCTTGCACTACGATTGTGTAGTATGACCATGCCAGTACAATGAATTCAGTTACAACCATACACCATTTATCAATGCTAAAATTACAATCAAACGACATATGTTTTTTTTATTTAACATTACCACATCCTGACACAAGTTTCATTTCTGTATTCGCAATTCTTCTATTTAGTTTTACAAGCCAATACAACTCATAGACAATTTACACGACTTTAAGAGATACATGAACATTCACGATATGAAATCAGAGGAATTAAAAATTTTATCAGAGACATCGGACAAAGATAAACTAACCTTACAATAAATAATATCGTAAAAAAAATTAACCTGAGTTTTAATACGGATTCTGCCGTTTGGATGATCTTCAATTTTCAAGGTATATGTGTTACAGAAGAAACATGACAAACAAAATAAATCTGTTAGTTTGAAACATTGAATACAAATACGAGGATCAAATACACAATTGATTAACAAATCATGTTAACTAAGTGCTAAGCTCTCATCCAGAGACAGTTAATGGATACATTGATATGCAATCACATCAGAAATGTCTGTAAAGAAAGAAATACGTTTACAAATCGACAACAAAACTTTAGGCAAGGATATTGATTTGAGTTTCACCTTTAGTGTTAACTTGAAGAATTTATGCCAAGTTTGAATGTGTAAAGTTAGAGATTTCGCACGGACAGACAACGCGCTATATCGTAAATGTTGACAGATCATGATTGGTTAATCTGGTTTGGCTGAAACACGTACTGGACCTGTATGTGACCAGAAACTTGCGCCCTGCAAAACTTGAAGAATTTTTATTGAGTCTGAAGGGAGTTAGGAGTATTAATAGAAGTATTAAACATGGACAGATATGACTCAATATTGTATAAAATAGTAATGGGATCAAAGAACGTGTTCGCTTGAGCTGCTTGACTGAAATACGAACATTATTTGACCATAATGGATCACTACAAAATGTGAAGAACTTCAGCTTAGTGTGAAAGGACGATTATGTTTAGCAGGTGGGGAAAGAACTGCCTGTTAAAAACTTGAAATGGCAAAACATTTAATAACAAACTCAATTGGCAGGACATCTTGCCAGGTAGTAAGAAAAGGTTTCAGCTGTTGGAGAGAATGCCAGAGAAGTAAGGGAATTAGGTTACAAAATTTTGGTCGGTCTATTGCTTGAAAATGGTTGTGTAGGATTGGACCCACATTTGGAGTATCGAATACAGGAGTTGGTGGGGTTGCAAAGAAGAGCTTGTAAATTACCACAGAACACAATCAGTAATTGATATGATAAAGGATCTGACATGGAATTCACTGGAAGACAGAAGAAGATAGTAATGGAGTGTGCAAGGTGTATATTGGTTATGAGACGTGGAAAGATATTGGAGGAAAAATTAAGTGGTGAACATGGAAAAGATGACCATGACCAGAAACTGGCACTTGATTTCAGGCAGAAGGATGTGGGAAAATTTTCTTTCGTAAGTAAAGGGATCAGGGATTGGAGTAAATTGGCTAGTTGACTAAATTTGAAAAATAGGTTAATACTTTACCTTAGTATCTATTTTACTCAAAAAACGTTTTACTTTTTAAAAATCGAACATTTAAATTATGTATTTTCCATTTTAAAAAACAAATTTAAATTTTTCGCGAAAACACCAAAGACGTCAAGAAAGACGTCACACCATCCAAACTAAAACAAAGCAGTAGTGTATGTATATGGCAGGTGTCAAGTGTTCTTTACTTTAAAATGAATTCCTCATTTTATAAGTACTGTGTAGTGCCCCGGTGTAAAAGCACAACAGAAAAACGCCAAACAAGTTATTTATATATGTTGCAAACAATGAACAGATACGGGAAAAGTGATTACAATTTGCAAGGAGGGAGGATGCTCATAGTTTATCTGCAGATTCAAGAATCTATTTTTATGAAGATTATTTTGATGTAAGTGTTTGTGCACAATATGTTTTTAAATCTAAAGCAAAACTGTTGAATTTTGCAAAACCACTACTTTTCCAGTTCTGACAACATAGTAAAGTATGAGTTGTGGTTGTTTTGGTTTTATAATTTATAATCTTTCTTTAGTGTTACGTTTAATATAATAAACACACTCTGGCAGCATTATCATTACCATGGTGCCACAGTCTGATAATAGATTCTTATGCAGCTCGATGAAACAAATCGAAAATAATGAATAATTTTTTAAAATATCTCTCATGGTTCTCGAGATATCATAACTGAAAGGTGATGTTTTTAGGCTGATATGAAGCTTAGAGTAGAATGGAAATTGGTAGTGCCTTAGCTTTAAAATTTGCCACACCTGTTTTTGAGTAAAGGTGTATGCAATATATATATAAAATAACATACTGTTGAGTATAGTACATTTATATCTGACTTGATCTGATATCGATTACAGTAAAGTATGTTCTAGTACTTACTATGTCTTTGGAGATGTACATCAAAGAGTAGTTGTGGTCTGACTGTTGTGAAATGAAAATGTAGTTATGAATTGTTATGTGTGTGTTTGCCTAAAAAAAAAGAATAATTACAGACTGTATAGTATGATTAACATAATTAACATGGTAGCAGATAGTGGTTGACAAAAGGTCTGTGGCTTACGAAAAGGAAAAGTACTTTCGAGTATTAAAGAAAGTTTTATTTCAAGTAAAAATGTCGGACCTTGTTATACCGGTTTTTAACGGCGAGGACTATGGAAATTGGAAGAAAAGAATAACGTTTTATTTAAAGATGAAGAAATGTTATACAGTGGCTTCAAAAGAGAAAACAAGTATGGGTAATGCAGAAACTTGGGAAGAAGAAAATCTGAAGGCAGTAAACTATATCTATGGTGCTATTACAAATAAGCAACTTGAGTTTGTGAGTGATAAAGTAAATGCTTATGAAATAATGACAAAGTTCGATGAATTATACTCCAAGGAATCGACTGCATTCCAAATAATTTGTAGAAACAAACTGGAAAAAATGAAGTTAAATGATTACAATGAAACAGCGACATTCTTTAGTGATTTTGAAAAGACAGTGAACGAAATGAAAGCAGCTGGGGCTAAAGTGACTGAGAAAGAAAAATTAAACTACATGTTAAGAACTTTGCTGGATTCATTGAGCTACATCGGTGATTTGGTTGATGTTTTGAAAGAAGAAGATCAAACTGTTGAATTTGTTAAAACTAAAATTGGATTAAAGGACTTGAAAGACAAAGGTGAAAGTGAATGTGTAAAAACAAATGCATTCCATAGTATGAGAAAATCCGGTACGAGTCGTCAGGAACAATTGTGTTGGGGATGCAGAAGAAGAGGTCATTTCAAGAGAGTTTGTCGTCGAAGTGAAGTAAATGAAAGAGACACAAGGAATCACACCAGGCAGTATCAAAGAAGCAGCAGAGGAAATAACCATCTACGTGAAACCTTCAGAGGTCACAACAACGATCAACCATGGAGTGAAAGTAAGCAGTATGGATCCAGAAACTGCCAGTATCGGCATGGTCAAGAATAACAGCATAGTGAAAGTGCTACGAGCAGTTTTGTAACAGAGGTTAGGACCTTGATGGTACAAAATAAAATGAGCACATGTAACAAAGAACAGATTAAAATTGATAGGTTATTGGATAGTGGTTGTACAGATCATGTTGTAAATAATAAAGAGTATTTTTCTGAATGTGTAACTTTGGAACAACCTGTAGAAGTAAAGAATGCTGATGGTAAAATTTTGAAATGTAGTGAGTTATTTTTCAGTTTATGGTAAAATCATTCAAATTAATACAGAAAATGTATTTTATGTTAAAGAAATGAATATAAACTGATTAGTTATGCGAAAGTAACAGACAAGTACAAGATTGTATCTGTAGGAAATGTTTCAAAAGTTTTTAATAAAAATAACAGGCTAATTGCAATTGCTGTGAAGGAAGGTAATCTGTATAAAATGACAAGTAGCATTTTTAAGAAAGATGTTAATGTAAATATTGTGAGTAACAGGGATTCAATGACCGAAAAGGAAAGATGTCA
The DNA here is from genome assembly GCA_031002005.1 of Vandiemenella viatica. Taxonomy (NCBI): domain Eukaryota; kingdom Metazoa; phylum Arthropoda; class Insecta; order Orthoptera; family Morabidae; genus Vandiemenella; species Vandiemenella viatica. The sequence continues at coordinate 142,789,528 of CM061920.1, read as the reverse complement.
TCGCACATTGGGTCATGTAAATTTTAACTATTTAAATACTTTGTGTAAAGATCAATTGGCAGTTGGTTTACCTAAACGATTAGAGTCTGAATATATGAAGTATAAAGTTTGCATTGAAAACAAAATGCACAACTTACCTTTTGAAAATAATAGAAGCAAAAGCAAAAGGGATTTTAGAAATTATTTACACTGATTTAAATGGGTCTCACTCAACTCTTGGTATGAATGGTGAAAGATACTTTCTTTGGAGATGTACATCAAAGAGTGGTTGTAGTTCTGACTGTTGTGAAGTGAAAATGTAGTTATGAACTGAAATGTGTATGTGTGCCTAAATAAAAAAATAATTACAGACGGTATAGTGTGATTAACATAATTAACACATACGTTAGACGTGATGCAACTGAAAAGTTATGATACGGGCGCAGTACAGAAATAACAGTACCTATCAACAATCATATCCAATGACATTATTCACGCCAAAGATAATATCGAAGTGAAGAACGAAATCCTTAGTTATTTCGCTTCTCTAATGTAACCTCAAATAAGTACAAATTAATCTACAAAACATAAGTCTAAGCAATAGGATATTGTATACAAAACTGAAATAATGCTATAATTGACACATTCCTATATTTACATCGAAGTTTTAACATTGCCGAATTCCTAAGAGTAAAAGTCGAAGTTTGACGCAAAAAATCTGCCAAGTTTTACGGCATCAGTTTTGGGCCAATTGCTACTGTTTGTTTAGCTAAATTCTGGTTCTATAGTGAATTACACTTGTCTTTCAGCATATAACTGATGGGTCGCCATGTCAGGCCCAAAGGTTAATGGGGGGTTAACACTTTAATCTGAACTTTGAACAATTAAGTTCATGACCATGTGTAGCCTTCTGGTACCTTAAGTATTTAAGAAATCGGCCACCACGCATTCGTATTAAACCCCAAATGCGAATGGTAATTGAAATAAAGTCACTTGTTACAGTTTCAGAGTAACAAAAAATACTTATATTCTTGATAAAGTTCACTTGTATAATGTCTGTACCAGATAAGTCGATAAAACATCGAACAACAGTTTCATTGAAGATTCCAGGTTAAGCACATTGATACGAGAAGCCAATCTCACAAGTCCCCTTAACATTAGTGAGTACACTACTAGGGCATGTTGGAATTTGTCGAAACCACTACCGCTCGAAGCAGTTCACCCCGCTGACTAGCGTGAAGTTGTGCGATCACTTTCCGGCGAAAGAATGAAACAAATCATGGTGGCTACCTGGCCTTTTATAAGCTTCCCATGACCTATGACGTCAGTAACTTTTTTCTTTAATGAGTATCTCCTAAAGTAAAAAATAGATTAACTTGCAATTTTTACAAGGGTTTCCTATGATCATGTGTTATCTGTTTTAATTTAATTTAACATTCAAAAGTACTTCTAAAAGCTTAAACGTGACCAACTTGGCGGACTTTCTCGAACTCCAACAACAATTATTGACAATCTATCTTTACAAACTTAATTATCTGACAAATGCTTAAACTTTTTACCAAAACCATTATATATTCGTAATCGTCTAAACTTAGGCTATCTACTGAAATAAATTTCTCAATTGTATTCCTTTCAGTTAAAAAGTTCATTTTTTCTCCTAATTAAAACTTTGTCAACTTAGTTAATTTTCCTATCAAAATATGCGGAATATTGTTGACTGTAGCTGATGGTAAAAGCTCAGCTATAGCTTTTCCCAATTCAAATATATTTCAAATCTTCGATTTTTACTTTTCTAATCGCGTGTTTCAAAACTTGAACAAATCGAATTATCTCTTAAAATAAATTTTTCTGATATAATGAATACAATTTAAAATGATTCTTATGATAAATGTTCAACTTGGAAATAAATATAGTAAAATCCCTTCAAGTTGACAATTACACAAAATTTCTAAGTCTAGCTTAAGCGACTTCATAATTGATGTACAGAATATTTTACTACTGGGGACAGCTAGTGGGAGTGCTTTTGGTGAACTAAAGGGTGCCTTACATGCCCTTGCAAATTTAAACTTATTTCTGCAAAGCAGTAAATGAGTTGAAACTTTCCTAAAAAAACCTAATATTCCTCCTTTTTGGGTTATGAGAGTTTGTCTTATCCTCCTCACATACATTTTGTAGCAAAGCAAAAAGCACTTGCTATCACTCATAGAATCAGAAAAATTGAAAATTACTTGAAAAATTGAAAATTATTTGAAAATTCAGATTGAATACAAAATTACAAACATATATAAACTCCCTAACTTCTGGTACTGTCTGTAAGCTATCTGTTAAATTTTGTAACTGCGTGACAAAATTTTGTTCGCAGAACCACTGGTTAGATTGGATAGAATATTTTTGCATTTCATTTCTGTAGTTAGTTTCTATGTTTATTCAAGATAGAAAGCAGTTTTGCAGTTTTCAAGATAATATTTTCAATTTCATCAGTTTTCGGCATTCGCCTGGAGTGAGATTGGGAAGGTTCATACTTAAAGTATTTGTTTTCGGCTAAATGATTAAAGTTATGATATTTTTCATAATAACTAAAGTTAACATTTACTTAAAGATCTAGCTATTTGTAAAGTTTCAAGGAGATACGCAAAATAGCGTAGTAGCAGATAGTTAGTCTTTGAAAACCTGTAGGCTCGTGAGGATGCAGCGTAGATCCTTCAGTTTTATTATAATGTCGCGTTAAAATAGTATTTCGCCGAGTGGGGCCTCGGAATTGTTTAAAGTAAACTAACAAGTTAAACGATCGGAGCCAGTGATTCACTTTCATTTCATTTCTACTAAAAGTTTGATACTGTGAACTATTGGGGTGTTGTCTGGCTCGAATGATTAATCGAACTTGCTAAACATTTCATTGGAAAAGTCGTCTGATTGCCTGTACAGTTTTTGGTTTTGTGAAATTGAAGAATATAGTTATTTAAATGACAATGAACTATTTACTGAACTTTACCTTTTCATAGTTTTTGGGTTAAAATCGATGTGGCGACCGCACAATTCTATCTAAGACAAAACTATAACATCCAAGGCTACACACGGTCAGAGTTAAGATCCAGTGTTTATGCTCCACCCCAAGCATAAGCTCGCCTCTTACACGTCCCTAACTATTTACAAAGCATTACATTAGTACTTAACATATAACATGTTTTATGGTGTAAATTCAAAATGTAACATGTGTCATTATGTGGAATTCATACAAAAATCACAAATATTAATGTTTACATTGTTGTTTGCTAATATCCTAATGCTTGCACTTCTTAAGAGTGTCTTTGTCATATGAAAAAAACAAAAAAAAAACAAGGTAATTAGGCACTTTAGCACACAAAAATTCCACCCATTTTGGTGGTTTAACCTTGTCCTGTCATGGATTGACCCATTTTTTGGGAGCTATAAAGATTACAAAATAATACTCCAGTGGGCTTGGATGCAGACAGAAATGTTGTTTCTCTGACTACTGGCGCAGCAGGTCGTTAGTGGAAGCTGCAGGCAGCAAGCCGTCATTCAAAAACGGGTTTTAGTGCCTTTCTTAACAGTTAAACACACACACACAAAAAGCAAGAAATAGGAAAGTACATATTTATAAAAATATTGATGTAAAGAAACAAATTAATCAATCCATTAGTGGTTAAATTGAATAAAAATTAAAAAAAGAATAATATTTACAAAAGTATTATATGAAAAAGTTACAAATGCCATTCTGATAGCTAGTAGTTATAAAGAAGTTCAGAAAAACTTTTGCCATTTGGTAAAATCATCAAAATTTACAATAAGTACAATGTTCATATATCCAGTATATAAGAAACGTAGTTTCACTTCATCAGTATACTGATGCACAATATTGTATGAATTATCACTTATTAAGCATCACAACGCTAGTTGTGTCCACCAGTATACTGCTGTAAAAATTTATATAGGATTTACAATTGGTGTAATGTCCTGTTATAATGAAAAACATGTAGGTCGTAATCATGTGTTTCTGTATATTAATCTGAATTTTCACATAATTTTCCATTTTTAAGTAAGTTTTCAAGTAATTTTAAATTTTTCCGATTCTATGAGTGAGAGCAAGTGCACTTTGCTTTGTTATAAAATGTATATGAGGAGAAGACAAACTCTTATAACCCAAAAAAAGGGGGAAGAATATTAGTTTTTTTTTTAGTAAAATTTTAAATCATTTTCTGCTTTGCAGAAATAAGTTTAAATTTGCAAGGGCATGTAAGGCACCCTTTAGTTCACCAAAAGCATTCCCACTAGCTATCCACAGTAGTAAAATATTCTATAGTCGCTTATGTTGGACTTAGAAATTTTGTGAAGAGTAATTGTCAACCTAAAGGAATTTATCTGTATTCATTTTCATAGTGAAAACTCACCACTAGAATCATTTTAAAGTGTATTAATTATGTCGGTAAAAATTTATTTTAAGAGATATTTTGGTTTGTTCATGTTTTGAAACACGCGATTAGGAAAGTAAAAATCAAAGAGTTGAAATATCTTTGAACTGAGTAAAGCTAAAGCTGAACGTTTATAACCGGCTATAGTCAGCATTGTCCCAAATATTTTGACAGTAAAATTAACTAATTTGGCAAAGTTTAATTAGCAGATTTAATTAAGAGAAAAAATGAACTTTTTAACTAAAAGGAATACAGATGAAAAATTTATATCAGTAGACAGCCTAAATTGAGATGATTACGAATATATAATGGTTTTGGTAAAAAGTTTAAGGATTTGTCAGATAATTAAGTTTTTAATGATAGATTGTCACTAATTGTTGTTGGAGTTCGAGAAAGTCCGCCAAGTTGGTCACGTAATAGACTTCAATTTTAAGCTTGTAGAAGTACTTTTGAATGTTAAATTAAATTGAAACAGATAACACATGATCATATGAAACCCTTGTAAAAATTGCAAGTTAATCTATTTTGTACTTTAGGAGTTACTAATTAAGGAAAAAAATGACTGACGTCATAGGCCATGGGAAGCTTATAAAAGGCCAGGATGCTACCATGATTTGTTTCATTCTTTCGCCGGAAAGTGATCGCACAACTTCACGCTAGTCAGCGGGGCGAACTGCTCCGAGCGGTAGTGGTTTCGACAAATTCCAACATGCCGTAGTAGTGTACTCACTAATGTTAGGGGGACTTGTGAACTTGTCTTCTTGTATCAACGTGCTTAACCTGGAATCTTCAATGAAACTGTTGTTTTATGTTTTATCGACGTATCTGGTACCGACATTATACAAGTGAACTTTATCAATAATACTGTATAAGTATTGTGTTACTCTGAAACTGTATCAAGTGACTATATTTCAATTAACCTTCGCCTTTGGGGTTTAATACGAATGCGTGGCGGCCTTTTTCTTAAATACTTAAGGTACCAGAAGGCTACACATGGTCATGAACTTAATTGTTCAAAGTTGATGTTAAAATGTTAACCCCCCATTAACCTTTGGGCCTGACACTGAGAACAACTGTATTCACGTGACAAAAGTTCCTACAAATGAATAATTTACCAAGTAATCAGTTCTGTTCCACGAAAATGTCAATAACAACTTTGGCGTCTGGGATGGTGTGATGTAATGCTTCCTGATTGGCATTCACGGTCACGTGACTGAATGCCTGATTTTGCCGTAATTCTTTTCTGTTGTAGTAAATAGGAGGATATCAGGCAGGATTTAGAAAGGACAGATCTTGCAAAGAACAAATATTTAATTTAAAGAACATAATTAGAAATGAGAAAAATCAGGAACTTGAAATATGTAATTACCTTTGTGGACTTTAAAAAGGCCTATGGCCTAATTTACAGAAATATACTAATAGATATTCTGAAAGAATTAGGACTCGATAATAAAACAACTGAAATAATTAAAGGAACACTAACAAATACGACGTCCAAAGTAAAATTTATGGGAGAAATTTCCGAGCCGTTTGAAATTAATTCAGGTGTGAGACAGGGAGATGGTCTGTCTCCACTACTTTTCAACTTTGCATTAGAAAAAGTAGTGAGGGAATGGAGGAAAGCCATCAACACAAAGGGTGTTCAGCTGGGAGGAAATCAAAATAAAATCACCATAGATTGTCTAGCTTTTGCAGATGACATGGCGGTAATTACTGATTCACTGGATAGTGCAAAAGAACAAATCGAAGAACTAGAGAAACAGACAAAGTAGGATTACATATATCTTTTGAAAAAACACGGTTCATGTCAAACATCAATGATGCTCCTCAAAACCTTAAACTTTGCAATGGCACAATAGCTAAAACAAATTATTTTAAATATTTAGGAGAATGGATAACGAACGACACAAAGAAAAGATGGTGATAGAAACTAGAATACATAAAATGGAAAGAGCATTACACATGACAAAGAACATATATAACAAAAAATCCTTATCATGGAACACAAAACTAAGGTACTATCAAGCAGTGGTTAGACCAGAAACGTTGTATTCGGCAAAACGCTAAAGCTAACAAGATATGGGGATCTTGAAAAACTGGAAAAAGTAGAAAGAAGAATCTTGAGAAAAATACTGGGACCCAAACCTAATAGTAATGATGAATATAAATTAAGACCAAACCGAGAACTATATTCGAAAATAGAAAAATTAACAGTTATAATGAGGAAAAGAAGACTAAAATATTACGGGCACATATACAGAATGGATAGTAATAGAGTACAAAACAGATCTTCACCTCACTGAACAAATACAAATCAAAACCCAAATGGTTCACCGAGACTGAAAAGGACATGAAAAATGCTGGAGTGAAAGCAGTTATAATCAGGGCCGGCGTTAGGGAGGGGTAAGCGGGTCAAATGTACCCGGGCCCGCCCTGCTGATAGGGAGCCCGATCACCGGCTGTAGGGCCCCCGCACTCGACAAGCTGTAGAGCTAAAAAAAAAAATCACCCATTTTTGTCTGACGGAGGGCCCTAACTGATTGTATTCGACAAGGGCCCCAAACTGGTTACCCCGTGCCCCAAAATCCTAGCGCCGGCCCTGGTTATAATAGACAACAGAACACTTTTTAGAGAAGTAATTCACAAGGCAGGTTTTCAGGAGAGACAGAAATATATAAAGGGAAAGAAATGGACCCAGGAACAAAAGGAACAATACTCTCAAAGAATGAAGGAAGTTTGGAAGCAAAGAAAATTAAATACCAAGAAACATAGCCAAAGTTGATTTATCGTACCCTCCAAATGGGTTATTCGGAAGAAGAAGAAATAATTTTGTTTTCTCCTTAGCATGATTAATCATTAAAAACTGCTACGCATCCGATTTATTCTTAGTAGACATGAGCCAATTTTCTTGAGAAATGATGAACAATTTACCAAAACTCTAAAAGAATTTAAAGTTGGAAGTTAGTTTGGAAAAAGAAAGGGGAAAAAATAAGTGTTTAGGGAAGCTTCTCCTGGAGTAAACACTCCATCTCAATTAAATTAAATTAAGGAGTAACCTTGCATAAAGACAGATTTTTCACTGAGACACATTGCTTTAGTTTATAAGTGATTAATAAAAGGTATTCAGGAAAGCTACTAAATATTTCACACAGTACGTGTCAAAAGAATGGAGCTACAGCCTCTCTAATGAAGTTATTGCTGCAAATTTTTGGGGAATAAAAATGACAATGAAAATTGTTTGTTATTATTTTGGTGTATGAGTCTGTAAATAATGTAAGTTAATTGTAACCCCCTTAAGGACTGTAAGCGAAATACGTGGAAGCGAGAAACGGCAAATTTGTTGGCTGTATACCTAGCCTACAAGACATGACAGTAAGCAAAGTTACTGGAAGTGGCCAGAGCAAGTAGCTCCGAGAAGATTGTATACAATACAATACATTCATTTTCCATTGATCCCAATATAAGGGACTGGCTCTGTGGGATGTGGAAAGTTGTTAATTTACAGATAAACAGTTGCATAACAAAATAATACATACACCAGAAGATGTACAGTCATATCATACATGGTACATTAAAAAATCGCAGAACAAAATAAAAAATACACCAGAAGATATACGGTCATACAGGGCCAGCATTAGGGGGAGGGGTAAGGGGGTCAAATGTACCCAGGCCCGCCCAGCTGATGGGGGGCCCGATCACCAAATGTTAGACATGTTGTAGAGCTAAAAAAAAAAGAAAAAAAGGTCACCATTTGGTCTGAGGGAGGGCCCTAACTGATGAATTTACCAAGGGCCACCAAATGGTTACCCCGGGCTCCAAAATCCTAGTGCCGCCCCTGCATTCATAGTACCATGCATAGTACCATGAACAATTCATAGCAAAATAATACATACACAAGGAGATGTACAGTCATAGCTTAAATGGTAAATTAATTATGTATGCATGATCATCTACAGTTGAAAAATGATAGAGGATAATGTTTATGCACAAACGAAACAATTAAGGTACCATTAAAACATTGAAGATGCATTCTGCTTGTGTAAGGGGTATATGATTGCGTCATGTTACAAAGACTGCATTGTTTCTCTCACTGTAGTTACGGTATTTCCTCCTGACATTTATTGTCTTTAGCAAATTTCTAAATAATTAGTTGTAGGGATTGTGTAGCAATAAGTTACTGTACAATGAGTGGTTTTTTCCTTCTAACTTATGTATGTGTAAATTGTGTTAAACTTGTGGTTGGTCCAAGAAACGCTCGCCACTGCAACTGTCAAAACGCCATTACTGGGAAATGACAGATTACACAATTTCATATATTGATTAAAATATTACAATAATAATGTGAGAAACTTGTAAGTAATCTGTAGCATGACATATCTTACAGGGATATGGACAATATAATTAGTTTACTTTTGTCTATATTGCAACATAAGAACATTAATCTTGTTAAGGCATTTAGCTTGCATGGGAACTGGGGTAGGATTACACAGGAAGTTAAGCAGGGAATAGATTGTGTGCTCATACAGTGAACATTACTTTTAAAATCCTATTTGTCTTAGGATTTTTAAATCCCAGGGTGATGTTTCCATCATCTCTGATGTCTTTCAAGTCATTTTAAATATGTAATTTTATCTAACACACTCGTGTATCAAGACACATGGACCCCACAAAGACATCATCACTGACTGACAAGCACAAAAAAAAAAGCTAATTCGTACAACCACTTATAGCTGAAGTGTCCAATCAGAAGTCATCCACATAAAGTGACCTATCAGTACTAACACAGGCATCAAAACACTATTTTTTATTCTATGACATTACACCTTGTTGACATCAAGGCAATTAGAGGCAGGATGGGACTGGGGAAAAGGAACAGGAAGGAATTTGGTAATGACCTTATTGAAGGAAGCATCCCATCATTTTCCTCGAGTGATTTGGGGAAACTATGGAAAACCCAAATCTGGATGCTCAGACAGGGATTCGAACCTGAATCTTCCCAAATGCAAGGCCAGAGCATTAACTACTCACCCATCATGCTTGGTCCAAACACTAATATACAGACTTCTTCCGAACTAAGGTCAATAGGATCCTCCCAACTCTTAACGTCATGTGTGTTACACAATGACATGTCTAAAACCCATCAATTTTTTTGTGTTGATTTAAATATTGCCAGTAATTGTTAAAGTTCTCTGTGTTAAAAATGCAAACTTTTGCAATAATCATGAAAAGTGATCAAAATCGTGAAACTTTGTAAAAGAGTAATAATGAAAATTGCTTAAGTTTTCCACAAAAAGATGTCAGCTGTATATATTTACTGAGTTGGAGAGTGCCTTAAAGTGATTCCATAAAATCTTGAAACATTGTCATTGCACCTAATTCATAGTCATCAACTCACAAGCATCCAAACATTTCCATATAAAAACTACTATTCCACTAATTGACATAGCAAAATTTACATGAATCCAGTAAATGATGCAAATATACATTGTGAAAGTTTTATAAAGTAAGAGTTAAAAAACCATAAATTTTAGAGTAATTGTGAATTTGCAAAAGTAGTGAAAAAGGACTAAAATGTACAAATTTCTGCAAATTTTAACAAGTATCAATGTTGGTATATATCCTCACCAATCCCTAACACTACAGACAACTTTATTTTGCATCACAGAGGTTAGTGTTATCTATATAATATGTTCAACTGCCTGAGCAGAGTACAGCACAGCGCATTTAAGTCCCATAAATAGTTTGTTATGTGTGGAATTCGTGCTCATGTATCCTTTTAGAAAACTGGTACCAAAGTTCCAATACTACACCACTCAGCCAACCAAACGATTGATGGTTTCCTTTCAGATGGTGCTGTTAAACTTTTTTGGCCACTTTGAACCTCCCATGAAGCTGACCCAGTTCAGGTTTCCATTTTCAGGTTGGTAAAATATGTAACCTCATAACCTTCAATGTCACAGAAAAATGAGCAATCTAAAGTCACCACAATTTAAAAGTAGCTCAAAAATTCCATTGACCAATAAATTGGCCTTTAGTATCACAGGAAAATGTCAAATTATGATGTGATATGAAATTGTGTCACGCTATGTTAACACTCGCTATCCTAGTCTAACATGTAACTTTTTATGATGTCATGACCTTGAAATAAATTATTTTCCTTCTATTATATCACTTCAATATACCTTCACTGAATAATAATCATATATTTGTACCCTAACTATTGAAATTCAGCCTAGCTTGAGAATAAATCTATCAGTCGAGTATTATCTGCCTGCATAGAGAAAAATTGTTTCATCTGAAAAGTGGCTGTCATCATTTTTTATGTAATTAGAAAATTGCTGGTTATTAAGCTGAGAAAATTTATAACAGACAAAAAACACATCTCAATTAGCAGTATTTTTTGGAATGCAGAACAGTTTCTGTATGAAATTATTTTCAGTTTTACAGAGTTTCTAGAGAAAAATCATTTCTTACATATTTACAAGAAAACAGTTTAGTCATATTTTTAAAAATTAATAATTGCATATTCTGAGTTGCTAATTAAAAAGTTCTGGAACATGTTCCTGTTGATAATGTTTTTCAGGTTAGTTAAAATATATATACTTGTATATTAATTGTGTTAAACAAACTTTACTGAATTATAGGCAGTGTGATAAGAGGAATGCCAGATTGCAGCAAATGGAATTGAGAAATTATGAAAAGGGGAAAAATCCTATGAATTTGAATGAACGAAAAGCAAGAGGTGGAAGGATAAGAGAGTTTCTGAGGAATAGGACTGGAGAATAATCTGAACCTAAGTTCTGTTAGTAGATTTTTGTCTACAAATTTAATAAGGATTAAAACTGTGATTATTGTGAAATGTATTTGGATGAATTGTGTAGCAATTTGCTCTGGAGAGTTTTTTTTTTTACAAAAAAGGATTTGCATTCAGTGAACCATAGACAAAAACTTGTGGCATAAGAGAGAGGTCTGTACATTAATAGTTCATTTGAATGAACTATTATTTAATAAGGAAAGGGGAACTAAGTGCATAGGCAAACTGCCACCAAATCATGTGGTCCACCACAATTAAATTATGTAAGTAAACATGTTGATATTGTTGGCAAATGGATTATTTCAGGTCTTAAATATAAATGTTGTATCTGTTGTTACAGGACATATTATCATCAAGGTATCATTTGAAAAACTGTTTACATGATTAATGCTGATTTAATCAGAAAACTTTTCAAGTAGCACAGTGTGTTATATTCTCAGACAAAGAGGGGACTGTGGTTTAATTTACTGACTAAAGTCAATGAATGGCCAAGATGTTCTTTCTAAGACATTAGAACAATGATACTCTCCAGTTAATACACATAGAAATATAAATGTGAACCAAATACAACATCAACTTATACTAAATTAAAGACCACTTTTACCAACATAGTTATAACAGGCTATCCAGGTCCAACACCAATGAATATGTCATACTTCCTTACTGGCATAGCACCTCCCAATATCTATAAGAGGATCAAGACAAGCCCATCCTCTCTTTGAATATCAGCAAGAATGCCATCATTTCAAATCAAGAAAGAGTTTCTTGAGGCCTACTGAGCTACTTGCACAAACACCTGGGAGAGCAAGAATTGAGCATAACAGTGATTAATACAAGTTGAATGGTTTTACTTTGGCCATGAGAATGACTGAGTGACTTGGAAAGCATTCAGTAGACAATTTCTATGTGGAATCTATGTTGTGTGATTGCAGTTAAGAACAGTTTGTTCAGTGGAAATTTGTCAAGGCAGTTGCACAGTTGAAGATTTGATGCAGGTGACACTGAATGCACTTGAATTGGCCAAATTTTGATCATCTAAAGTTTAAATGTGTTCCTGTTTGTAATTGCTTGTTTCTCTATGATTGTATTAATTATAGTGCCTCTCAAACAATAAATGATAATTATGAACAGTTAACCACCTAAAAAAAAATATAAAATTAAAGGGAGTAAGTTATTGATTCTTTTTTAATAATGTTAATGTGCAATCAATGCAGTTATGACTAACCACATAATTTTGTTATAAAATTACTATGGCAAGCCACTGAGCTATGTCAGTAGAACTTCTAATTCTGGTATGTGAGGCTATAGGCTTTGGGTATAGCCAGGGTGGGGCAAAGTGGGGTGCTTGCCCCATCCTCAAGTAGTTGAGTGAAAAATATATACAGATAAAAATTCCCACTTTTAGAATTGAAAAATAAATTTTGTCAAAATTTAGCCAGAACCATCACAGACTATTGTTTAAATAAATTAAATGAGTGTTTAATTTTTTTTATCAAGTATTTTATTAACAAGTATTTTTATTAAGTTTTCTTGTTTTTGTCTCACCCAAAAGCTAATCCTATTCAGAGCCAAACAGGACATCTCAGCCTGCTGTCCAATAAAAACTGAGGTGGAAGGTTATATGTATAGGTAAAGAACAATCAGAATATATGGGTGACCACACAGCTTCCACCCTAGAGCAACAGATCAAAATTAGGAATACCTTCATGAATTATACTCAACAGGCCATTTAGGCTCGACAATGCAAAAATGCTTTTATGCGATGCCACAAAAAATTATTTATATAAAGTACTATAAATCAGTTTAAATTAACCCATTTAGATTTAAAAAAAAAAATAAGAACTGATTTTATCTATCAACAAACTACGGCCATCAAGCTTTTTAGCAAGTAAAGCAAGTAACAGAAACATTTTTTTAAATGAATATATGTCTTGCAAAACTGCAATTTTTCCCCCCTCCACTGATCTTCCTCTCTGATCTCACTAAACTACAAAAACAATCCTCCAGAATAGGATACCACTTAATACAATTTACACTAACTATTCAATACAATTAGAATATTTAAACAGTTATTCAAGCTTTCAACATCATATCATTATCTGCATTAAATTTGATTATAGTGACTTGAACCTATAAATAATTCAGTACTGTACGTTATAAAACAAAATTTTGGAACAATGTGTGCTGCAATATGCCTTTCCACAAACTGCTCTTAACTCTCGAAACTGTCTGTTTAATGCATGTATGAGGGTTGCCTTTAAAGTGTTTACAAAAAAGTGGCACAAATTATTTTATTGTTTCTCAAAGTAATCACCTTCATTGTTTTAATCAATTCTTCAAACCGTTTATTTTTTTTGTCACTTAGATTTTGGTAAATTAAAACATGGATCTGGAAGGATTCAACAGATTCTTGAAGTGATTAAAATCGTTATTCATGCATTTTTTGCCTGACATTCAGGCACAAAAATAACATGTCAGGCAATAAATTAAGAGAATGTGGGAAATGACACATTAATTCAATATTTTACTTCTTCAAATACTGATCAATTGTCTGAGACAAGCAATCATTTTCTTGGATGTTCTTCGCAAATAAAGCGCTTTGTTGTATTTGGTTCATCCGGGAACACACAAACAGTTGATTTCTACTTTCCAGCTTGTAAAAATTTATTCAAATTTCCTCTCATGTTGTGATGTTATTTATAAATTTTGCATTTCTTTAGTCGATGTTTTTGAGCATTTCCTTACACAAATTAACACAAGCCTGTTTTGAGCTTTGGCAGATCTTTTTCATAGCTAAATGTATTGCAGCATGCTTAGGGATACCTCTATCCAAAAGTAAGTCACATGGCTATTCTGTCGATCCTGTTGCACACTGCATCAATTTTTTTTGGTATTTTTTTTTTTTTTTTAATAACAACCAGTTTTGATTAACTTTTATGAAATTCATCATTGACAGATGCATGACCACAATGATATTCAGCAAATCAACTGTAAGTAGTCCCTATTGCCAAAAACTGAATGAAGTGATTCAGGTCATTATTGTTGAGTTAGGTTTTCACTAAAATTGTAAAAAAAGCATCCAATGAAAACCTTTACAACAACAAAAATGTCACAACTCAATATTGTCATCTAGTGGTCATTTATAAAATTAAAAGGCAACACTCGTAACATGAGTATGTAGGAAAGAATGTTTGTCAGCATTATTATGTTATGAGAAGCCTTTACTCATCAAAAGGCTTGACAGCATAGGTCTATAATGCAACATTTCAAAAAATACTAATAATAATTATTAGCCATAGCTCTGTGTCAGAAAGAAGAATGTTAACATGACTATGTTAAATCACAGCTTTTTTCCCCACTAGTGGGATGTTAGTACTGATAACTTTGTATTTCGTTTGAAGATATAAATTTGTCATTTATTTGGAGGAAAGTATTTCTCTAATAGAATTAAACATTTTCTTGTGAGAATGTTATATTTATTCCTACACTAATAGTTGCTTGATTAAAAAAATTTGTTGTAATAAAGCATTATGGTATGGTGTAATTACTTTTCCAATATCATCTTCCTAAAATTTTGTATATTTATATTTCTACTCGTCTCTTTAAATATAGGTTATTTGTCTTTGGATATATTTCAGGCTGGTCTTATCTGCTTGGAACTTAAAGCCCATTTTCATTCATCATTGGACGAGAAATTATAACATTACCTTCAACATCATCATCAGTTTTCTGCCCTCGGGCAGGTTTTCACTTGCCTGCTCTTCATACTCTTCGATCTTCTACCTTTCTCTTAAGGTCCATGTAGTTGCCGTCTTCCTTGATGTTGTCTATTATTTTGTACCTCCTTCTTCCTCTTATTCTCCTCCCACAAACTAGACCTTATTTAGGCACTCCCCTTCCAACAAGTGTACCAACCAGTTCTTCTTTCTCTCTTTTATTACTTAGAGTATTTTTCTCCTTTCACTCTGTCCAGCGCTTCAACATTACTTATTTTATCCACCCAGCTTATCCTTACCTTGGAAAAGATATTTAAAATTGCCCATCATTCACCAAAGTTGAAGGGCAGCAGTAAAAAAAAAAAAAAAAAAACTTCACTAACACAAAAAAACAAAGTTTTTCATGATATCAAAAACATCACTGCCACTTGCAGTATGCTTAAGTCCCTATTCATCAGTGTCTCAGAGCCATTTATCAATAATGGTTGCTATTAAACTATATGAATCAACATTTTGTCTTCATTCCATATGTTATACTTTCAGATTATGTCCTTACTAAGGTTCTTATTATCTGTTTTATGTTATCCACCCTTTTTCCATTTATGGCTACTTTTTTGCTAGACAGCAAAACCACTCCAGTTTCTTTCCATGGAGTGGTACACCCTTTTATAGATTAACCTATGTTAATACCTTCATAACTTTTTTCACTCTTTTCAACTTTAATTTCAAAGCCAGGGTTTCCAAAATTCAATTATACAATTTTCTTTTCTCCAGTCAGACTCTGTTCTCTCTTTTCCTACATCAAAATGACATCTGATTTATGCCATACCTATATCTCTACCAGTATTCTGTAGCCTACTTTTAAATATTAGCAATGATTTTGTCTAATATTACATTAAATAAAAATAGGTGGCAAACGGTTTTCTTGCCTCACTCGTCTTTCTGTCTGAAACCGATTTTAGTGTCTATTATCCTAAGGAGCGATTGTTCTTAGTAAATCTTCGTGCTGAACTCGAGAAGCGCACCAAAGAAGGTGAAACTGGCCTCACTATAAAATACATCAATGGAGTGCCCAAAATAGTGCAAAGTGAAAAAAACTAATTAAATCCAATGGAAAAACCAACATAAATATGTACTATCAAAATATTAATGGAATTCGGACAAAACTTAAAGAATTAAGATTAGCCCTAGCTACATGTACTTATGATATCATTATACTTGCTGAAACCAATCTTTCTCCAGATATTTCTAATGCTGAACTTGGATTCACAAATCACTCTGTGTACAGGAGTTATAGGTCCACTCAAACTAGTTCTAAAGAGAGTGGTGGTGGTGTACTTGTGGCAGTGAACAACAGAATGCCTTCTAGGTGTATTAGAACAATGTCTCCACTAAAAGTGGAGTTTATATTTTTATCAATTGATCTGTTGCATGATACACACATTTTGCTGAGCTGTGTATATATCCCGCCCAGTAAGCCTCTCGATGTATATGCCAACTACTGCCAGGTGGTGGAAGAAGAGATAGCCGACCAACAGGTAGAACCATCACATGTGATTCTGGTTGGTGATTTTAACATCCCACATGTTGACTGGATAAAAAAAAGAACCACATTTTCCCTCTGCCTCTCCTCGAATGCTTTGTGAGCTAGCTTGTTTATTGGATGTTGAACAGTGTAACCATGTCTTGAACTCTAGGGGTGTGTTATTGGATTTAGTATTTGCCTCTTCCAATGTCACTGTCAAGGAAGACACCTGCCCTTTGTTGCCTATTGATATCCAGCATCCAGCATTGAATATTATTCACCCTGTAGAATCTACCTTGCCTGACCACCAGTGCACTTTTGTTCCTGATTTTGCAAGGTGTAATCTTGGAGAAGTTTTTGATGAACTTCTTTGTATGGACCTATCCAATTTTGAATCCCTTGACTTATCCACCGATACTGACAATCTGTTCATAAAATTCACTGACATATTGAAGTCAATTGTGCTCAAGTATACACCACTGAAAAAAACTGTAATGTCAAAATTCCCATGTTGGTTCTCTACAGAGCTTATACAATTGGTCATATAAAAGAAAAGACTCCACAAAGCTTATAAGCAGACCTTTGATTATGAGTATTATGTCCTGTTCTCAAAATTGAGAGATCAATCTCGTCTCTTATCCAAAAAATGTTTCAATGACTATGTTGAACATGTGCAATGTACTATTCCTGGCAATCACAAATTATTCTGGAATTTCATCCGTAACACTAACAATGCTGAAGGAGCACCAAGCACGTTAACATTTAATAATCACTTCACTTCCCACCCACAGCAAATGTGTGATCTGTTTGCACAATACTTCTCTTCAGTATTTACACCTCCATCTTCGTCTACTTCCAATATCCATTTCAGTAGTAGTAATAGTCTGAGTACACTTGCAGTCACTGATGAAGATGTTTATAAAGCATTGGGCAAGCTAGACTGTTCAAAGAGTTGTGGCCCTGACCAAATACCACCTAATGTTTTGAAATACTGTAGAGTCTTGCTTTGCCATCCTTTAAAATACTTGTTTAACAGGTCTCTACAGTGAGGAATTTTAAATCTATCCCATGTTTCGTAACATAATACCTCCAAAGCAACATGGTTTCTCTCCTGAAAAATCAACAACAACTAACCTTGTGATTCTTTAAAATGAAATAATTAGAGCATTTAGTGAGCGAAAACAACTTGATGTCATATATCTTGACTTTTCAAAGGCATTTGATAAAGTTAGCCATCCCCTCCTTCTTACTAAGTTGAAGGAATATGTCATAGTTGGTAAATTATTGGAGTGGTTTTGTAGCTACCTCAGCAACAGAAGGTTGATTGTAAAGGCTTTTGGCTCATTGTCATCTGCTTTCGCAGCAACTTCTGGAGTACCTCAGGGTTCACACCTAGGACCATTGCTGTTCAATATATTCATAAATGATTTAGTTAGTATTTTTGCCAGTTGCCTTTTCTTTGCAGAAGACATTAAGATTTTCAAGAAAATCATTACTCGAGATGACTGCTTAGATCTTCAGAATTGCTTAAAAGCTATTGTGAAATGGTGTCAACAAAACAGTATGCAACTTAATGTTAATAAATGTTCCTGCATTACTTTTCACCGCACTAAATCGGCATTACATTTTGAATATGAAATGGAAAATCAGCTACTGAATCGCTGCACAACTGTAAGAGACCTAGGAGTTCTTCTGACGTCCAATCTCAGTCCAGAAGGATATGTCCACAACATATGTGCCAAGGCCTCCAAGTGCCTGGGCTTATTGGCATGCACTTCCAGATTTATTAATAATATCCAGACACTCAGGCTTTTGTACTGTGCCCATGTCAGACCCATACTTGAGTATTGCAGCATTGTATGGTCGCCTCATCAGATCACACTAATTCAACACATTCAGAATCTTCAAAATAAGTTCTTAAGGTTTATAGGTTGTCGCATGGGCTTTCATTACAAAGACGTTCCGTTGGTTGCTGTTGGAACCTACCTTGGCCTCCATCCTTTGGAGTTGAGACGGAATGTTCATGGTGTCCTTTTTCTGCATAAACTAATCTCAGGTGTTATAGACTGCCCTGAAATTCTCAGACATGTATATTTTCGTTGTCCGTCTGGTACACGGTTGAGAGAACTATTTGGTCGTAGACATCTGCGCACAAACTATGAGGCTAGCAGTGCCTTAGAATGGATACAGAGGCTAGGTAACAGAATACCTCCTGAATTTGATTTTTTCATTGACAGTGTTGCTGTTTTCAAGCAAGTACTCATACGTGAGTGGAGTCAGCAATGATGGGCTTAGTCACGGTCTATTATTCCCTGTAATATATTTTTTTTTTTGTAGTTTTATGTTGAGTCTTATTATTAGTTTTAGAATAATTAATAATTTTCTTCTGTGTAATTGTTTTTCTAGTTTTAATAATATAAAACTATACTTGCTATTTTTTGTTATCTTCTTGTTTTCACTGTAACTAAATTGTTCATAAATAGTGATAATTGTGTTTAATAAGTAGCTATCATAAGATATATTACTGTAAAATGGTTTTTCTGTTGGAATAAATAAATAAATAAATATTATTTACCTGCACATAATTTGCAGTTTTCTTGAAGATGTTTTCGCACACACGCGCGCACACACACACACACACCCCAAAGAAGGTTAAAATGAAAAATTAAAAAAAATATTTCTCTGTCATGCAGAAGAGTAAAAAGACACAAGGAAAGTATATCTGAATAAAATCTGCATGAAGAAAGGTATGTGAATAATGGAAAATGTCAGTGAGAAATTTAAGTTTTAATAATGGGTGTTGAAATAAATTATACATGAAATGTATGCCTTTATATGCAGAGATATTCAAATACCACACAATGTTATAAAAGAATGCAGCAAATGCCAAAATATTATGTTGGAAATTCAATAATCATTCAGCACTAATCCTTTCCTATTAATTTAATATAATGACATTTAAGAAATTCCCCCAGTGGCACTTTCCTTTTCAACTGCTTTCACATTTCATAAATTTTTATCTTAAACTCTTTCTTGTAAATTTTTCAGCTTGTTAATATATTCCAATTAATGAATCCTTTCCTAATAAATTTTTTTACCAATGTCTTGTGTGGAAAACAAGAGTTAATGTGATGCCACAAAACATATACATGTGGGAATATTAATATTTAATTAAATTGTTATTCAGCGCATACCCTGGTGGCAATTTCCCTACACACCCAACTTCACCCTTTCCTGCACCCACCTAAATTTGCCCTCTGCAAATTTTAACTTTAAATTGTTTCAATGTTTTTGGTAAATTATTCATCATTTCTCTTGGTAAGTAATTCCAATGCCTGACACCCTTACCCAAAAAAGAGAATCTTCCTGCACCCTTGTGCCTGAAATTGAGTGCCAGCGTGTGGTCATGGTCATCTTTTTCCTTCCATGCATTACTTTTAATTCTTACACCAATATCTTTCCATGCCACATCACCAATATATGACTTGTACACTCCCATGACCCTCTTCACCCTCCTCCTGTCTTCCAATGAATTCCATTCCAGCTCTTTTATCATATCTGTTACTGACTGGAAAAATAGACAAAACACTTAGGAAAAGACTCGGTAAATGCTTTGTATGGAGCATGGCTCTTTATGGGTCGGAGACATGGACACTGAGAAGAGAGGATGAAAAGCGGTTAGAAGCATTTGAGATGTGGATGCGGAGTAGGATGGAGAAGATAAGCAGGGTGGATAAAATAAGTAATGTCAAAGTGCTGGACAGGGTCAGTGAAAGCAGAAAAATACTCCAAGTAATAATAATAAAAATACAAACTGGATGGGACACTTGTTGAGAGGGGAGTGCCTGATAAAAGACGCCTTGGAAGGTCTAATCTGTGGGAGGAGAAGGAAGAAGGAGATAAAAAATTATAGACAACATCAAGGAAGACGGCAACTACATGGTACTTAAGAGAAAGGCAGAAGATAGAAGAGCATGGATATCAGCCAAGTGAAAACCTGCTTGGGGCCAGAAAACTGATGATGATTACATTCTGCGGCAATTTACAGAAACAAATCCAGCAGCCCTTATTTGCACTCTCACCAACTCCTGTATTTGATACTCAAAATGTGGGTCCCATACTACACTGCATGTTGGAGCAATGGTCTGACCAAAGTTTTGTAACCCAATTCCTTTACTTCTCTCATACATCCCGTCATAACACTCTCCAACAAGTGGAGAATTTTGAAACCTTTTCCTACCACATGACCAATGTGTCCTGCCCAGTTAAGATTTCTATCAAATGTAATGCCAAGATATTTACATTTCAAATCTTCAACAAGCAATTCTTTCCCCAGCTTATAATTGTAATCAACCTTAAGTTTTTGTGATTTGTGTATCTAATAAGCTGACTCTACTTTGCATTTATCTTCATCCCATGTTTACCAACCTAGCTAGATATCCTGTCCAGATCACCCTGCAGCTGTTTACAATCCTCTTCCATTTTGATCCTTTTATATAGCACTAGTGTAAGCCCGTGACCATTTTTTACATATCGTCAAGGGTCTAGAATAGTTCTAATTTTTAGCGTCAAAGATTATAACAGGTTGACCTGATCTGACAAAATATGAACCTGACGTGTGTTTCACTCTTAGGGTGAGCTTGAAGAACTCAGAAGTATTAATAGACGTAGGTATTAAACACAGACAGGGACGATCGCACTATCGTATAATTTTTCAAAGATCATAGACTCTAACTTGCTTAAACCCAAACTTGACTTGTATTTGACTCTTAAAGTTTATTTTGCAAAATTCCTGTTTTCTTCGAAAGCATCACATTGTTGGGCTTTTTTTATATTGAGAATGGTAAAACATACGTATCGTAATTATTGGTCATAGTATCTGTAACGGCCATAGAACTTAATTCACATTCCATATTATTAAACAGTTGAGCAACTCTGAAGAATGGATTACCAGAATAATTGATTCGGTAACATATTTGTTCTGATGTCCACTTAAAATAACCTAATAACTCATGTACAGTGAACATGAATAAAGACCATCGACAAAAGTGGTCAGTAAAATGACTGAAAAGCAAATAAACCGTGATGCATAAACTTTGGCCAAGCAACAACATTAGGGAAAGTTTTAATTAAATTGGAATTTAGCCTAAGCCAGAATGACAATTGGCAATCATGGTTACAGTAGAGACCATGAGTAATTTATTTCTTTTAAAGTTTTTTTTAAGTTGCTTTCATTAGCAACATGTTATTGAAAAGCAGTTCAATATTTTTTCAGCCGCAAAATTTATAAGTATTTTTTAAACTATGAAATGCTACAAAAAGCAAACTTAATTAATGTATTATGGCAATTAATTTGGTAGCAGTTGCTTAGCTATTAAATTGTGAACATAACCGTGAATTTCTTCTAATGGTATCTCTGGTCGCTGTTTTGCGAGCTAAGGCTGGCCCATGACATCACTATTTTTCAGCCAATAGCTATCAAGGTGAGTGAATGACCTTATGAAATTATATAGTAGATTATATAATCCACAAACAATCTAATTTCTGATAGTAAACAATCATCACAAAGTGTTAATAACGGTTAGTAGGAACTTTATGATGTAGGGTTAAATAGTCAAAAAGGAATAGAATTAAGAACCTCAAATGAGAGTGATGCAGGTAGTATTTGATTTAGGAATTTCATGATGCTGCGGTGGCAGCCATTACAACACATAAGCCATCCTTAAAGGTCCTGCCATGAGTTTTGGCATGCAGATCAGCACGAACACCTAAAGTCACCACCTGAGAAGGGTATTATCCGTGGGTTTGTCCTTAAGGTAGAGGGGATGGAAAAAGAGAAATAAATTTGAGAATGCAGGGTTGGTGACAAAAATGTGGAAAAGACATCAGACAATCACGATTACAGTTACCCAAAGGGTATTTAAGACCTACGGAGCATAATGGTGCCCTCAGTTGCTCTTTTCTACTCAATGTGACTTATTGCTGTGTCTGCCTGCACCACAAGCCTGCCCAGACTGTTCTCTCTCTCTCTCTGTGTCCCTGCCAAGATACTCACTCTCGCAACAGTTATGAAATGAAGCAAACTAAGAACATTAAGATGATGTATGTGACTGCTGGTTACTAGACAATTTTATGAACTTGTTAGATAGAATACGAGTTTCTGTTTCAAGTGTATACCTTTGTATCAATGTGATTAAGTTGGAAAGAATGTGATTTTATTTTGTGTGGTTCATTATCTATTCACGTATTTTATTTTTTGTAATTGTTCCCATTCCCTACTACTGTGTCTTTGCTAAAAGTGAATGCAGCCAATCTCCAGTAGAGAGAAGTCTGATAATAAATAAATTAGACAAGGATTGAAGGTTACATTGATTTGTGGTCAATGTAATCTCTTCCATTCCACATAGTTTCCAATTCTTTCACCATTAATCACGTCACCATTATATTTATTTTGTCATCCACGTCTTGTCTTCTGACTGATTGTGTTCAGCAGTAGTCAGTACAAACAAATCAAGCTTCCATTTTTTGCACTGCCACCAACACCTATGCTTGATACCCACAACAATCGGGGAATAAAATACAAGCAGTGGTCTCATGAAGCTTTTCTGTTCCAAATACATCACTTTATCATTATTGTTAATTTTAACTGTGATGGAGCTCATACCATTGTGACAATTACCTCTACCTTTACCATTACCTCTTTAGACAGTTTTTTCCAGTCCTATACTTTCTTACCCTCTTAAGCGTAAAATAAATTGCTATTATGTAATCATGGTCCTGTCTTTCCTTCCACATGGTGCTTTTAAACTTTCCACCTCTTCAAACAGTTTTAACCTTTCTTCTATCCTCCAATGACTTCTACCTCAAATCCTTTATCATTTCAGTTACTGAGTACATTGTTTGGTAATTTACACAAACAAATCTAGTTGCCTTCCAACTAGGGATGTAACGGATATCTGCATATACATCTGTAAGTGCAGAATTTTCGCGTGATATCTCACATCTGCTTTCGCATCTGCAATTTTTAATGCGGAGGTTTTTTTTACACTGCAATATATATTATTATATTCTCTTTATACAAGATCCTGCCCATCATTGCTTACCTAACAACAAAGTGGTTGTTTTTTCTGACGTTCTTTCAATAAAAGTAACAATGAACTGAAAGGTTTAATTACCAAAGTGCTGCCGAATTTACAAGTTTGAACTTGCATGTAAAGTAAAGTGACCTATTCATGGTCCAACCTATAGGACATCCGTGTAGAACTACCATAGAATGTGGTCACCCATTCACGCTAACAGAAAGGGTTCAACAAAATGTTCCAAGCAAGCCTTTACACTCATACTTTCTCGTGACACACCATGTGTCCTTATCACACACGTGCATGATGTTTCCTCCAATAGATTCCTCCAATATCCATATCTTGTTGGACAGCAAGGACCTGTTATGATTCTCTGGGAGTCCAACAACATCCAACATATCCTACATGTAGTCCTGTAAACACTTTCATGGCCCATTAAGAGTTCTTTATCGAAAATGGGATCATCAGCGATCCTACAAATTAGACTGTGAATGTGGCACTAGAGTGGTGGGATGGTGGTTGTCAAGCATGGAACTGAGCGTGGTGGGTGAGCGGTTAATGTTCTGGCCTCGTATTTTGGAGGACATTGGTTTGAATCCCCCTCCTGGCATCCAAATTTGGTTTCCCTAAATCACTCCAGGTGAATGCTTCCTTTAAAAGGCCATGGCTGAATTTATTCCCATACATAGCTCCGATCCTTTAACGCCTCTAATGATGTCAACAAGGCGTATAGTCATAAGGTAAAAAAAGTGCATGGAGATGTGCGGTGGCGTGGCCTTGTGCTTGATGCTTCAATTAGGCAAGCCACGAACTCTGCATAGTTCATACGACAAAGATTGCTTTTTAGATGTGGGCGTAGTTTTGTAAATAATTTAATTCATAATAATGTTTTTTGTTGTTGAAAGATGAGGCAAAAATAAATCAATATGGCAGTATTATATAGTAGACTTTACATATGAAAAAAAGATAGAATTTGGCATTAAATATATACTTATTTTGATTTTAAATTTATTTTTGATAAAATATTAATATCTAAATAATTATAAATTTATTTTTCTACCTCTGCCTCTGCAAAACATCCACATATGCAAAGATGACACCCGTTACAATCCTACTTCCAATTCATATTGTGGGTCCAAAATCTTCCCACAATACTCTAGCAAGGATCTGATCAAAGTGTTGTAATTTTCCTGCTACAACCATTCATCACCTTCTGAAGTATTCTGAAACCTCCCACTACAACCTTCACAATGTGTTCTGCACAGTTTACTTTTAAAAGTTACGACAAGATATTTGAACGTCATGTCATAAACAATGCTCTCTCTCTCCCCCCCCCCCCTTTTTTATACCAATACACAATTATCTCTTTCATCTGTAACTAAAAAACTCTTTGTGGAAAAGTTTTATTTATCTTTATTCCATATGTTCTACCCAGCTAGATATTCTATCCATAGCCCTATTCTTCACTATATTCTAACATTGTGAATATACCCATTAAAATAATAATAATGGGAATTTTTATTCTGTTAAAGAAGTTGTAAGACCTGTCGCTTATGCTTGGGGTGGAGCATAAACACGTTGTCTTAACTATAACCGTGTGTAGCCTTGGTTGTAACAGTTTTGACTTAGTTAAGATGATACGATCGCCACATAGGTTTTTAACCAGAAAACTATGAAAAGGTAAAGTTCAATAAGTAGTTCATTGCCATTTAAATAAGTATATTCTTCCAAAAGTTCACAAAGCCAAAAACTGTACAGGCAATCAGACGAATTTTCCAAAGAAATGTTTTACAAGTTCGCTTAACCAGTCGAGCCAGACCACACCCCAATAGTTCAAACTTCTAGTTGTAGTAATTTAACAAAAGAGAATCACACGCTCCCATTGTTCAACAGTTTAGTAAAATCAGACAATCCCGAGGCCTCACTTGGAGAAATACTATTTTAATTCAACATAATAGTTGACTTGAATAAAAGAAGCGGCATTATTCCAAAATAAAACTTTCACTGATGTGCTAGATATAAAACTTTCCTGCCTACTGAGCTACGTGCTAGCGCGTTCGCGGTTCCTGGCAGACTGAGCGGCGAACAACTGCACGCGCGGTCCTATATTCACATAGCACTTCCTGCTTCTCGAAGATTCCTAGCGGCTTCTCACGCAGCGTGGGAACAAATCTTTTTCCTCTTTCTCAGGGGTGGCTGATCAGATGTGAAATCGCACGTCTGAAGTCCTTACATTGGCTAATCTGACCTTGAAATTAAAAATAATTCGATCTTTCTGAAACTTTACAAATCGCTAGATCTTTAAATAAACGTTAAATTTAGTTATCATGAAAAATATCCTAACTTTAATAATTTAGCCAAAAATAAATAATTTAGATACAAACTTTCTCTCCAAGCGAATGCCGAAAACTGATGAAATTGAAAATATTGAAAATACTATCTTGAAAACTGTAAAACTGCATTCTAACTTGAATAAACATAAAAAATTACTTTAAAAATGAAATGTACTAATATTTTATCCAATCTAACTTATGGTTCTCAGAACAAAATTTTGTCACGCAGTTACAAAATTTAACAGATAGGTTACAAAGTTTTTTATTACACACTAAACCTTTAGTTAAAAAACATACACACAAAATACAATTTCTGTTTGTAGATTATTGTATAGTCTTTGAACAATAATATTTAAAAGCAAATATTTAAACACTTGCCCAGAAATGAGGCAGTCTGTTAACTACTTATTACCACAAATCAAGAGATTTAATTGCTTTATGTGTAATTTATTCTGTTCACCTTTATTCAAACTGTGAATCCCCTTTATGAATGTTTGACTTTCTAGAAGTTAAAAGATTCTGTAAAAACAAAATTCTGGAACATTTCATTAGCAACAAAGGAGAAACCCTTAATAAACAAGCTCATTGGTATGATGATGATACACAGTTAGGCTATACTAAGAGAATTTAAAAAAATACTTATTCACTCTCTGCTGCTAATGAGTTATGGAAAGGATGTTTATACAAATGTATGCAATGTGTTATGTTGTTTCACCTTCTTGGTTTTTAACATTCCAATTATAACTCAATATACATATTAATTAAACATGACTACTGAAAATTTCTTAACATATCGCACTATACATGATTGTCATTTAACAGTTGTAATCAGCTTCTTCACATCATACTTCCTTGCACTATCTTGTTAAAATGTGATTCTATTTATATGGATTATAAACACAAAAACTGCATCATTTAAACATTCCATAATATTTCACACATTATTCTAACGAACCTCACATAATCATTTTTATTAATTTCTTAATATTATAATTAACTATGTTAGTGGTTACGCTTACTCACATGAAAATTTTATAAGAACAAAGTCTTCCCTGATGTTGGGCATTGGTATAATTTTCGGATAACAAGTTTTATCAAATGATATTCTGGTGGTCATATTTTATATGGTTACCTCTACCCTTCCATTAGCTATTCCTACATAAATTTATGATTTTTAAGCACCCCGTGTTCTGAGAATCCTCCTCCTTAAGGAAAACTTCAGATCTTTGAAACAAAATATGATATGAAGAAGCAGAAGTGAGAATAGGAGTTCTACAGAGTGGTGTAATTATTGTTCCTTATCCATTACTGTTATGCAGTCATAAGATAGGTAAAATAATAGTATTAAAATTAAGATTGTGAACAGATATAGAGGTATCTTAATGGGATAAGTATTTCAGTAGATCAACATGGAATGAAAATAAATCCCAAAAAGAGATGCTCAGCTGGGCATGCCTCATTATGGCAAGAGCCTGAAGAGGTTTCAAAGTCCTGCATTTATTTGGAAGGTCGGTGAGGATTTATGAGAGAATTTGTGGAAGGATTAAGAAAAATGTGTGGTCCATTCTCAAGTATGATGTGACAGCACAGGGCCTATGTTAAAAGTATCAAAAATAGTAGTTGGCGAGGGTGTCAGAGAGTGCAGCTAATTTTTGTTTCCTGAATTTGATGGATCTTATTAGTTATGAAGAAACTTGGTTGTGAAATTTTTGAAGACAGAAAGTAAACAGAGCATTAGCTCTTTTTATTATTATTATTTTTTTAACAAAGTCAAACATGGTGCACAGCTTCACAATAGTTAAAAAAATAAGGAGTAGTGTGTGATAGGAAAATGACTATGAAAATAACAGTTGATTTCACAGAAGCGACCTTTATTTATAGGGTGTGTAATAAATTATTAGGGTGGTACTGAGCAATTTTCCTATTTTAATTTACATTAAAATTTTGCTTACTGCTATAGTACAATGTAGGGAAATTTCCACCAGGACTCAATTATGCATAAGATTTAAACATTGCATGATCAACTGTACAAAAGGAATACAGAAAATACTACATTATATTACTAATCCTATAATCACTATGGTAATACTGAATATGGTAATTGTCTGTGAAGTCAACAGATGGAGCATTTCCCCCCTCCAGTAAGATTGGTACTATTTAAATCACTTTAAAGACTGTATCAAAGAACATTTTAATTCTATTACCTTGATCATGTGTATCTAAAACAGTTTTTAGCATAGTCAGAAATTTATTGCATAAGGAAAGAAATGGATTGTTAATAGTGGAATGTGGCAATTTAAGATTGGTGATGACAAATAAGGCATTAAATATATATAAACAAATAAATGTTATTACATTGAGCTCAGACCTCTAATTAATATTTTTGTCATAATATGTATTTTTTTAATGAAGCTGTTAACAATATACCAGTATTGTGAATATGTTTTAATAATGTAATGTATTTTTTTTTATATATATGACATTGTACCCTTCACCAAAGATGGACACCACCAAATCACTGTTTTAAAAGTGGATTACAAGTCAAAGAAGTTGGCGTACTATGGGTTACATCATTTATTACAAGAAGGAGAACCCGTTCACTTTTTTTTTTTTTTTTTTGTGAAAAGGGGGTGTTGAGTAATTTTGCTTTCAAAAAACGGGAGATAGTTCAAAAAATGTATGGAACATTTGAAAAAAACATCATGGAACTACTGTACACAATGCATAGAATATTTGTATGTTTTTAAAATGAAAAAGTCAAATTGATGTGGGGATAGATATATTAAAACCTCTAAATTAAGGGTAAAGATAAAAGAGCTTTGAATTGTATAAAATAATGAATGTAATCTTTATGTTATGTACAGTAAGCATTTTTGAAAGAAGGCTCCCAATATCCTCACTGTGATGTAAACAGTATGAATTCCTTAAAATATGAAAACATTAGTGGGTGGCACCGCATTGCAAACCACCTTAGAAGGAATTTTTCTATTGACATAAAAATTTGTACACACGTTCTTTGAGTGATATTATTTAAGAATAGTTGTACATTATAACAACCGTATGCATATTTCTTGAGTAAAATCGTACGAAATATGGACAGTTCCGCCCAAGTTATAATCCAAGAAATACGAAGTTTATTGCAGATATTTTACTAGGCATAATTCTTGGATAAAAATGAATTTCATGTAGAAAATCGGTAACGGCACTCGATAAATTCATAAATAAACGCAACTGAGTGGCGACATGTAGTAACCAGAGGCATTCTTTCATTGGGATCGTAATAATTTAACATACGGAAAAAAATTCGACACCTAAAAGAGGAGCGCATTATTTACCTTGCTTGTATAACTATGTAGATCCTCTCTAGTTTCATTTTAGCTATATGAATTGTAACTAGCGTGCTCTAAGGAAAAGCTGCATCGAATCTACCGAAGAAAGGGTACATATCCTCTAAAATCTGTAACTACATTTTGAGGTTGCTACAGAAACAATGAAAAACTGCGAGTGACTAAGCAATATGCCATCCGACGTTCGATACTCCCCCCCCCCCCCCCCCCCAAGACATTAATATTCCCTAAGATCGCATCCTCGGGCTGTACGCAGCGTGGTGGTGAGCGGTTGAGTTTTCCATGGTTTTTCCAAATCAATCCAGGCGAATGATGGGAAGGTTCCTTCAAAAGACCTTGGCTAAATTCCTTCCCGTTCCTTGTACCCATTCCTTTCCGCCTCTAATGATCCCGACGTCGACAAAGCGTAAAGGCACTAACAAAAAATAAAATAAAAAATTTCAGGCTAAAAAATAAACTTCGCAGGTTCGTTGCAGGATGATTTTG
The DNA here is from genome assembly GCA_031002005.1 of Vandiemenella viatica. Taxonomy (NCBI): domain Eukaryota; kingdom Metazoa; phylum Arthropoda; class Insecta; order Orthoptera; family Morabidae; genus Vandiemenella; species Vandiemenella viatica. The sequence continues at coordinate 142,759,819 of CM061920.1, read as the reverse complement.
GTGAAAGACGAGCTTTTGTCGCCGCGCGTGTGTGAACGACATGTTGCTAAAATATAGCTCGCGCCGCCGAAAGCTCTCCTTTCATCAACATCATGATCATCCGTCAGTGAACCCGTGAAGATTAGCTATATTTTAGCAACATGCCGTTCACACATGCACGGCGGCAAAAGGTCATCTTTCATCAAAATCATCCTGCAACGAACCCGCGAAGATTATATTTCAGCGACACGTTGGGTAAGACTTCGTTTACACACAAGTGAGGTTGGCTGCCATGACCGATTATTAGTATCACAGGCCGTGTTACAATGTCTTCTCTGGTTCAACATGACACCGTATTTCTCTGGCCAGAATTCCTCCATGAATAAGACACCGTCCAGTAGTGTTTGTTAATAAATGTATTCCATGTCTGCATGCCATTCAAATACGAAATTATTATTTTCATTCAAGAATGAAGCCTAAAAAACATCTGCGGTAAATTTCAATTACTAACAACACATATTTCGTGGATTATAACTTGTAGGGAACTGCGCATATTTCGAACGATTTTACCAAATAAATATTTATATGGTGGGTGTAATGTAAAATTACTCTCAAATTGTATCACCTAATAACGTGTGTATAAATTTTCATTCCAATAGGACAATTCCTTCTAAGGTGGTTCGTATTGCGGTGGAGCTCATTATTAGTGAAATCATATTTTTAATACAACTCAAGTGCTACTTACTGTATTCTTTCTATTCGCTAGATACTGATGTGTGTAGGGAGAATGCACTATCTTTGAGTCAATAGAAATAAATGAAACCAGAAAATAATTACATTGTAATACATTTCCTGTCCGATGTTAATTGGTACCTTTTCAAAAAATCAGAGCAATTTTACTAGATATTGCTAGTATGCAGCATTAACTTTCTCCGACATATTCACACATTCAGAGGCGGTCTTCATACTTGTAGGCGCCGAAGGGCTTGCTGTTGTGGACAGCGTTGGAAGCACTGTACCCATAGAGGCCATAAGCGCCGAGGCCGTAGGGTAAGTACCTCCCATATTGCTGTGCAAGAAGCACAGGTAACAGCCTTCCGTGCTGGTGATGGTAGGGTGTAGGTGCAGCACCTAGCAGAGCGCCAGCAGGATGGTTGACAGCAGCGGGTTAGTGGGTCCCAAGAGGCCCAGACTCCCTGCAGCGCTCAGAAGGCCGAGCGGCGTGGACACAGAGCCTGCAGTTGACTGGTCTACCACTTTGCCACTAGGTGGTAGCACTGCGGACACTCGCGTCTCAGAGTCTGCCGTAACTGCGGTCAGCAGCGCTGCCACCTGCAGAGATATAAACTAATCTGTAAACAGTTGAGTCAGTTCCTATCAAGGTTCCTATATTAACACATTTAGAACTACTACGAAAGAAGCTAAAAACTTGGTTTTTAGAAAACAAAAATAACGTCAATATTGTGTTCTTAGTAGAGCTTAAACGGTATTGATCCTTCTACGTGTTGAAATTCAATCAACAGTTATAAATTTATTCATTCTGCAGTAAGAACAACTGAATGTGTTTACACATTAAAAATAACATTTAATGAACAGGTAGTAAATAGTTAGTGGTTGATTGACTGTTGTAGTGTGTTTCTCATCGATCTGGATGTGTAAACTAGCCCAGGCTTTATCAAGAAGTTTGTTTTTCAATTCATGGTTAATATCACAAATTGATCTTGTAAATTCTTCCCTTTATGATTTTTGTAAGTATAGAAATAAAAGAAAATTGAAGAAATGACTAACACCCCTGCAGAATGTAGCGCATTGAATCATATTTTTAAATTGCAACTAACTGCTACGATTTGTTAAAAAATCACAATTCTTAATTTTGCTTCATCTGCTGGTCTATGTTATTTTGAATTTTGAGTCCGACGAACTTGTTATAAGCGTTCTACCGAAAAAGAAAAGGGAAAAAAAATAAAATAAAATGGGAACTATATACTTTCTGGTTCGGGGTAATCTGGCTCGAGTCCTGTTTTTAATAGTCAAAACTTAACCGGAAAGGTTATTTCCCATTTCCTAATCACCAGAATGTGTACCAATTTCTTTGGTTAACCCAAAACCGCTCCGCATTGTTTATAGCGTATGGAGTGAGGGCATACGACACTGTTGATTCATATTTGCCTTTAGTGGCAGGATATTAAGCTTGGAGGAAGAGTAGACCTGAATTGTTCAGCACTGGGTTTCACCCTCTTTAAACTTAATTTTCCGAAGATACTACCTTGGACTAACTGCATCCATGGTCAAAAGGTATATAGATCATCATAAAAAGCTTAATCATTTTGCAAATGACGAGCAAAGTTCGCACAGTTGAGCTACTCATTCAGACTGTCCACTTGAAAGCGTGAATCTCGATACCATTCATCGGATTCCAGCCTCCTCCAATAACCGTTGTGCAGGTTGCCTATTACCAAAGTTAACATGGAAATATCGGACTAGTCTTATCTTCAGCGTCGAAGCCAAAGGGAAAAACTGGAAGTTTCCTTAGGGGTATTTGAACCGGTTTTGAAATACTGGTTCCATTGTTAAGGCACTCAACTGACAGCTCCTACTCAACCTACAAGTTGTGAATCCTACTTCTCACCGCGCGGCAAGTACCTCTAGACTGCCCTGTGTACTCTTATAATTCTGTCTGTTTCGTACGTTACCCTTCGCTATTCTACTAGCGTATGTGCCGCCATTCTTCTTCCAGTGCCTTCCTCCCCCTCCTCCCCTCTCCAAATTATTCTGACATAAATGGTGAGTTCTGTTACTTAAAATTACAACTGATGGCCGAAGCAGGAATGATGTTAAATCAATATAGCTATATCGAAAAGAGCCTTCTTGAAAATGAAAAAACTTTTAGTTTCAAATATTGGTATAGGGAAAAGAAAAAGGTTTTAAATCTCTATGTATGGAGCACAGCACTATATTATAATTAAGTATGGACTTTAGGAATACCAGAAAGAAGGAAAATTGAAGGATTTGAATGTGGAACTATAGAAGTATGCTGAAAATTAGGTGGACAGATAAAGTACGAAATGAACATGTTTTAGATGTAATGGGCGAGGAAAAGTGTTTGTGGAAGAATCTTTCGGAAAGAAGAGATAATCTTAGACATGCGAGATTGGTTAATTTGTTAGTGGATGGAACTGTCGACGGTAAGAACTGTATAGGAATACAGAGATTATGATATATGAAGCAGATGATTGAGGATATGTGTTCTAAGGGATATGTTGAGTTCAAGAGGTAAGCGGAAAAAAAGTCACGATAATAGTGATTAACACTTTCGTTTGTTCTTACTACTTACAGTAATTTTATAAATTCATAAACTTTTTAATTATTATTTACTTAAAATTAGTTGAATTTTGCGAGTTCTGAGAATTTTGAAGATAAATAATATCCATAACCTGAAGCGATATTTCTTAAAGTTTACTCTTAAAATTATTACTAACATTAGTGTACTGAATGAACCAGAATAGTTTTCCAAAATCTATTTAGGATAAGTTCAGTATTTCAATTTAGCTTAAATTTAATTTTTAATTGCAATCCAGCAAATTATGGTGATTTCTGCACAAACCTGCTTCACAACGGAACTTTTTTTTATCGCATTCTTTGATTGCTTTTCGCTACCCTATTAGTAGTACCCTTTACGAATTTCAATTCTAGATTCTCTCAGTGTTTATAGTAAACTGTTTATTTCAATCCCTGTCTCCCTTATAGTCCATCCATAAATTACGCCATCAATTTCATGTTTTTATTTTATTTTTATTTTACCCCCTCCTTGCCATGCAGTGTCAACTTTATGGATCCCCTCTCCCCCCGTTGTGACATCAGTTGGCAACTTTAAATATGAAACTCGATTAAAACAGCACTTCCAGCCTGAGGCCATGAGGCTTATGACCTTACCCGTCCCCCTTTGTCACACGTCGTGGACTCTTGTCCCCCTTCCAACTAACCTGTGACGTGATTTATGAAGGCAACCTAACCGCAAAAGAACGTTTTCCCACCCCTTGACACTAGAAATCATGCGCCAGCTGGTGGTGATGGTTATCGCTTGCATGTATTTATTACAAGTTCTACTACCAATATTTATCTCCAATATTCGTCTTATACACTCCCACTACCCTGTTCACTAGCCTTCAATAACTTCCAACGCAGTTCCTTTAACATGTTAGTTACTGATTGCGTTTAGCAATATTTGCAAAAACAAATCTAGTTTCACTGTTCAAAGTACGACCAATAGAAAAATTTCTCCTTTGGGGTTGAAAATGTGGTTAGCTACTTTCTTGGCTCAAAGAAAATTGTACCTCAAAGCCGAGAATAAGTAACAATGGTGTAACGCGCCCAAAGATAAGGTTTTATTTATTTGTTTGACCTTAGGTCTTGAATAGACCATACAGTCAGCTTGGTGGAATTACAAGTTAGTAACAAGTGCTTTTAAATTGTTTAAAATTATACAGATATATAGGTGCATTCAATACGTATGCCAGTGTCCTTAATATAGTCCTTAATGATGCAATAGATTTTTTTGCTACTTGTAGCGAGTACGGTGGAAGTGGCTGCTGCGTTCACACTTAAAGGCAATAGGCGTCTCCAGCCGATTATGACGTCACTATAGCCAGAATTCGGCATGGACGCTACCATATTCACTCAAAATCCACTATGAATCATGGAATATTAGCACTCCTTCGCTAATACAGCTCTTTGAAAATCAGCATGTGTTTTTTTTTTCACATATATTATACCACATATATGACAAGTGGAATTACGTTGTGATATCTGATGTGTCATACTATGTTTCATGGCAGCAACTGAAGACATATCTTTGTGAATTTGTTAAGTATGAATCATATTCTCAAAACCCGTTAAAGTATGGTGATTCAAAGCATATAATACAGCAAGTAAATAATACTATCTAAATGTTAATAATAAACCAACTTCAACTCGAAAATAAACTGACGTCGTAAAGAAATATAAAAATCTAAGAGTAAATTTTTTTAAGTTGATACCTTTTTTTGCATTAGTTTTCATCTCTTAAAGACGGGTCTTTTGATGTACAGTTTGTATAAACTAAGAATTTTACTAAGGGTGATATAACAATTTTAAAGTATGTTTCACCATGTGGTCGAATGTCGTAAACAAGGGGAAAAACATCATATCGAAAAAACTGAGTTAACTTTAATCCTAATTTAAGTATCACAGTATGTTGTCGGCAAAGGCAGACACATTCTGACCAAAATTTGAGTCTGTAAGTAAATCCTAAGTATTTTTTTAGTAAGATAAATAATTTTTTTTAATAAAGTAGCTGAAAGGGAAAATTTAGCTTCAGAAAATAGCGAGAATATAATAACTATTTAACGAAAAGTTTAAAATTTATGGGTAAAAGTAAGAGTTTCGTTTTCTGAGTATTAGATTTTGTTTAAAATTCGCTAGTCCAAAGCTGATAGTGACGTCTTATTAAAGAAAGAAAGAAGGATCTATAAAAGGTAAATGAGCCATCAGAAAACAGAGCTAGTTTTTATAAGGAATTTAAAAATATAGAGGAGGAGGAGGAGTTGAATTTTTAACGACATGCGGGAAAAAAATGTAGGCGTAATTTCAGTTAACGAAAGATTACACAAAAATTACAAGAGTTAGGAAGCCAAAATATATTCTAAATAAAAGATAATATTTTAAGAAAGCGGTAAACATAAAAATCTTTGTGGAGAATTAAGGTTTTTAATAGTTAAATGTAAATAAAGAAAATGAAACTTCAGAATTGAATAACGTCGAAATAAAGAGATTTTAGGGGAAAACTTATGATGATATAAAATGTTCAAAATAAAATGATCTATAACATATTAAAATTTCAGGAAGATCGGATTAAAAATAATGGAAAAAAGGTTGAGTAACCTTGGGGAAACTATAATTACCGTCCCTCCCCATTGTCTTCACCAGCAGTTGCTATCACACAGTCTCCACGTCAGGTCTCGTCGCAAAAATGGGTAGGCTCAGTTAAACTTAGAAAATTTTCACCGTGTGGAACATAGAATCTGAACGAACAGTTAACAAGATGTAGGATGTGATCTCCGAGCATAAAATTCAAACATAGAAGTCATCTCAAAATCAATTTCATCACGGGCTGAAAAATCGTACCTTCATCTTTGAAGGGACTTGTGAAAGACTTCCGCGAGTCAACTCAAACATTTTCTGATTACCAGCTGCCTTCATTAAAGGTTCCGAATTTTTCCGATGCCTACCTTAGGTTTGCATGCTGATACCAGTTTAACTCCAATACTGATTTTCAAAGAATATGTGGTTTTTCAATCAAAGTGACTTTCTTATTTCTTTATATTGAACTAGAACCTGTTATCTATTGGGGGTAAACAAGTACAATAGATTGGCGACCGACTTATCGAATCGTTGCATTTTTTAGTGTAAGGTATCAGACAGACTTTAATATGTAAAAACCTGTCAAGAACTTTATAAAAAACCGACACAGCTTACAATAAATGTGCAAAGTTACCAACAGTGGGACTTAATTTTAAGGTTATGTACAGATTTATATTTTCAGGTCCGAAACTATTACTACAGATCTTTTGATACAATTTCAGTACAATGCAAGACATGACACGACAAAAATCGCGCTAATGAAGTTCCATTTGTCACCCTGGTTCAGGCTGGATTTCAACCTAGCCACAAACTGAGCTGATTTTGCCGCAAAAAAGTCAAAGCTTCTATCACTCGCGCATTAATACATTCGCTATATCGCATGTCACGAATTGCGATATAAATTTGACCCACAATTTCAGATCGCGATATCAAAGGAGCAGCTAACAACTGTCTGACAAATGACACTGGCAATATGGCGTTCGTAAAAATAAAGTAAATTACGTACTGAATATGTGTGGAACTACCTTCATTCACATGAACTGTGGCGTCCGCATCAAGACAATTATTAAAGTAACTTAATTTAAAGATGTATATGCTTGTAAATTACGCTGTACAACGGAAAGCTCAGAGTTAATACTCCTGTTAATACGAGTGCTTCTTGAAATGAAAAGCTTCTACCTTAGGCCATTGAATACGTTCATTTTAAGTGAAGAATTCAATAAATTTTTGCAAAATATTGAACAGTAAGTAAAAGACACTTTTGTTAATGATATAGATTTGAAATTTAGGATTTAAATTTTGTTTAAAATAATTTTGAATGTTACAGAGAGTGTACAGTAGCAAAAATGAAGACACACAGGGGAAAAAATTGACCCGGGGTGGAACCCAAACAGTGATATATTTGTAATGAATATACAAATACAACGAATTTTCACGCACGACAATTTTGACGCTTTTAGTGAATCGACTTTTTTACTGGTATACACTATACAATTTTATTTTTATAACTTTGGTTTTTCACGGTATTATATTTGATGTTTCATACTATTTCATGTCCACAAATGAAGATATCTCCTTGTGTACGGTACAAGTTTAAAAAATTTTAGGCGTAAGTACCGGTTTTATATTTCCTGCTCTGAACTATTATTCATCATGTGCATCAGTTTTAGACTTTTAAACTGAACACACACCTGCATATATCAGAAAATTCTTGCATTGGTCTCTCTGTTTACGATATATGTAAAAAGCAAAGATAAAAATGGCAGAATCGTTTACGAAGTAGGAAAATCTTTGATGTTGGTGAAACGCGAATTTATAATAACATTTCCGAAGAAACCATTCGTTTTTGCGGGATGAATACTCTCCTGTGTCACTAACCGGACAATATACTAACTCCATACGAAATTTCATTTGTCTATGGCACGTGATTGAAGCAAATAGTCCAAATATCCATCCAAACATTCTAATTTGTAATTTAATTAAAATGAAGATACGTCGCACACTATGCCCCATAATGTTATGGCATACCGGACTCATTTCGAAGTAATAATTCAGCAGTTTCTGGATTCATTGTACTACTTACTATAAAGTTATTATTTTCACTGTATTTTGGAAAATCTTGGGAAACTTTTTTCCTTTGTAACATGTAAATACTTAGATTTAATTAAAATTAAGCCAAATGAATTCATCGACTTATTATTTCTAGTAAGCTGAAAAGGAAGGGGTAAGTCTCAAAAGGAAGGGGCACTGAAAGTATAAATTACCTAACTCACATTTCAGCATAAATTACTTCCTCTTGTACACAGTCGAGTCGTACTAGGAATACTTATGAACCCGAATTCACCATGTCTTCAACTCCAAAGGTGAAATATTTTTGCTGATCGTAATTCGAACAGTAATAAAATCTCTTATTCCATAATACACTTTCAAGCGAACGAATACGCTGCTTCTTTAAATAATAGAAAATCGAGAAAAATGCATTATTTTAGAAAACGAATGGAAGCACCAGAAAGAATTCCAACCAAGCGATAACAAACCGGTAATTACCAATCGATAATCCAATAATTTAGTAAATTTATTGAAATAAACAATTTTTACTACCAGCAAATTAAGTGAAATGTTATTTTGTTAGTGTGCCTTTATAATTGATTTAAAGGTTTAAATATAATTAAAATTGGCAAAAAATTAGATGTTAGGTTATTAATAGGAGGAGTTTAGTTTTATTTTAACAACTCATTCCTAATAGATTCGAAAAATTAGTCCTCTTTTCAATCAAATTGATACCTTCGCATGTGCATACCAAATAGGAATCTAATAATTTCTGATTAGCTGCTTGATGGTTATTCGTTTTAAGATCGGAACAGCTCATGTATAAGTGTCACTACCATCCAACATAATAATAAACCAATAAACTATGGATAGATTGTTAAGTTTAATTTTTTTAAGTTTGTTTACAAGGAAAATTGTAGAAGCTTTTTTTATATATAAGGAACTAAAAGTGTCACCACACATGTAGAAGTATCTTCGTCACCAATGAGTCTTAACAATTTTAAATACCTTCAGAATGACATTGGAATGAAAGTGAATAAAAGCAGTATTGTTAAAAAAATTCTTATTAATATGTTAGTCTTTTATTGTGCCACTGCTACTTGTGGGAAAGAATTTCCTAATAATTTTGGACAAAATTGTGATTCAATTCTACATGTGAAGTCATCAATCTCACACTTACATGGGAATCAACACTTAGTTTTTATCGTTTTCGCTAGAAAAGAAAACTTGTCGGTCATACTTACTTCACATTCTAAGAAGTGAGATTTCGTTATGATACAAGTTGATCCCTGCAGCGGAAGAATGAATCCATCAACAAGAGGAATAGTCACAAGTGGTATTGACTCTTGGGTTCTGTAACACTTAATTATGAACTCGCAGATTTCATTATCCTAGTTATTGCGTTTATTAACAGACTAATTACCTTAGAGTATTTATGCTGCAAACGCACATGATCAGCTACAATTAGTGAATTCCCGTTTAAAATTCAATGCTCGGTTCATTATTAAAGTGACCGTTTTGAAAACTTTCGGTTTGGGGTTCGAGTTCAGTTGATGTATGAAACCCGAATAAGTAATGAACATGACATTCACTACTGTTTTGTCTAAGTGTGCTGCGAATTTTCTGTGATTCGAATTACACGTTAAACTTTCTCTCTCGTAGTTCAATCTACATCTCGGGGTCTCCTGGGCAGCAATACAATATGGATTTAGTAGTGAAGTACTCCTGTCGGTTGTATAACTTCAATGAAATCTGTTAAACGGAATATGTTTGATGATTTGAAATTGAAGGCAGAGTTGAAGGATGAAAGCTAGCCAGAAAAAGTTTTAATTATAATTTAATTTAATTGCGATTGAACGCACGCTCCGGTGACAATTTAAAGGAATTAAAACTATAAACTACAAAAAGCAGTTAATCATAAAAAATAATGAAGTAAGATAAAATAATGAATAAGTAAGATTACGGAAATTAGAATGATGTTAACGAACGTATCGTTTTCATAAAAAGATAAAACTGCTGGCTGCAGAAAATATGAACTTCTGTTTATACGTTTGTTATGAAGTTACTGTAAATATAATTCTATGTTAATTTATCGTCCTATCAAAATAAATAGATCCGAAGAAACTGAATTAAAAATAGTAGGTACGTAACTCTCTTGGTCAACATATTGTACAGAATAAATTAAATGTGAAGATTTGTTGACTGTTATTAGAACTAGAAATTTGATAAAAACGAGTTTTTGTTATTCGCACCTGTGGTTTGAAAACAGGGTCAAGAAATTACAAAACATTTTGCACTCATACAAAGTAATATCAGTAGGCAGTACAGAAGGTAATATTTTAGAGATACAAATCATTATTGTTTAGTTACATACGTGGCTAATTAGACAACATAACCTTCAGAAAGACTGAACGAAGTAGAAAGAAAAGATGTAATACTGTGTGTAAAAGAAGTATGCAGTTGTAATATAATAATAACTTTTCATTTATCACTAGCTCGTAGTGAACAGTAGACTGTCGCTGTAGGGACTCACCAAACAAGTCGCCGTCAACTTCATACTGGTGGCTTGAGCTAGACGGGAGTGTCGTCATGCCTGCAGCGTTGCCTATTTAAAGGCGCCGAGTACAAGCTGACCGTACTTATCTCGCAGATAAGCTCCCACCAGAGAAAGTTCCTTACATGACATCAGACAGGAGAAAGTCTGCCGTCAGCAGCAGAGTGTGAACTCTTTCTCCATGTCGTACTTATAAGTACCATTTGCACGAGTTATTTACCTCTTGGACACCAACTAAACTTCTAAAACACATATTGTTGAAACTATCAGTGAATTATCTGAAAAACCTTTAAAGATCTGCCGTATTAACATTATCTGGTAGGTTTTATGCTTATCCAATGTGTATACCATTTTATCAGCTTTTTTAGCCTAATTATGAACTTGTTTCTTTTTGTGAAACACCTTCTTTGATCTCGCTTCTCTTATGTAACTGAACTTTTGTGAACACGTTGGAAAATAATATCTTACGTATTACAATTAACTTCTAATAGTATCGTGTTTTATGTATGTTAGATAACTATGTACGTTTTCGCGGCGGCAATGCTTTATAAAAACTTCTCGGGTTTCAAGCCGCGTCAGAATTGAGCCGTCTGGCGACGTTTCGGAAGCTTGCACTGCTTCCATTGTCAAGCCTCCGCTTAACATTATTTATGTATGTGTTAGGCCGCAACCTAAATTAATAAGAGGGAACTTTCTTGACGAATATCATTGGTTAAACCATCCCTAAAATTAACGATATATCGAAGCATTTATCTTTATTCAAAGTATGCTGATTTGGATCTTCGCCTCATTTAGTTTAGATGTTTAAATTATTCTGATCGAGCAACGTTATCTGAAGTTTAATTCGAAAGCACAATCCATTGTTGTGGCAACTCGGGGAAAGTTCTCTCATTGGTCGCGCATCGTTGGAACACTCCTGCTTCTGAACAATAGTAATGAAACTTTGAACGATTCACCACTACTCTTTTTTTTTTCAGTTAAATTGTGATGCAGTTTTTCAAAATGAACAATCTTAGATTAAGGAAACTCCTGCATGTTCTTAGGAGAAAGTTCATAACGCAACACTTTCTCGCGCTACTAAATCCCTCAAGATATAAGATTTTAGATCACAGTCTCCTCTTCTGCCAGCACATGTGGGCACAGTTAATCGAAAAGTTAACTTCGTTAATCGTTAATCCGCTACATAAAAAGTTAACTTCGATAATCGTTAAAGCGTTACATTTTTGTAAATTTAACGCAAGTTAAATTTAACCGTTAAAAGTTAAACATCCAAAAGTGGATCTGATGTTTACGTATTAGAATTGGTATTATTGCAAGTAGTAGCATGGTGCTACTTACCGTGATGTGAGTCAATAACACGTCTACCCAATGTTCTTCTAGGAATCGAGTTTTTACCGGAGTTCAACGGTTTAACCAGCTTCTCAAACTTATGGGATTCTTCAAACATGTAGTGGAATCATGTTCACAACGAAAAGGTTTACGATACATCGGTCCATACCAGCTTGGAATACGTCGATGCCAAAGCTTTTTTTGACGTAAACTTTTATTAGCAGGTGAGATGAAATCAATCCTGCTGCTATCTATATCAGAAGGAGCTACAGCACTTGAATAAGGCTTTGAATTATTTTTAGTTTTTCCCACGAGTTGGCCCTGCTTTTCCTTCAAACTGTTCATATTTTGATGTATGCGTCCTCTTCATATGTTGTTTAAGATTATTAAGGCTAGACACATTAGCCTTGATTGTAGAAAGTTTAGGTAAACACAGTTTGCATTCATAAATCAATTGTTCTCCCAGTCTGGATTTATATACAACATAATCGCATAAATGTGGACAAGGATTTCAAATATTCTCGTTGCTGTTGTTAGGGTTGCTGCTTTCACTAACGGATTCAATAAGTCAGTAATGATGTAACGAATGTCAGTTTAATTTGTTTCACTAATGAACACGAAACCAATACGAACCAAAAAAGTGATAGTTTCCAGGCAGTAAAAATAGTTAGATTGTAAAAATATTAAAATCAATCACCAATCGAATTAGAAACGAGTAGTGAGCGCTGGTTTGCAGACGTAAAATAGAAACGCTCCAGAACTCTAGATTTCGTGCTCACACCCACGCTATGCTTAGCATAACAGTTGTATATGCATCACACTCGCGCTTTGTATTACCTAATTCGTTCGCCATCCAACTCGCCGAACGGTCGAGCGTGGCATGAAGCGCAATTCAAACAAATCAAATACGTCAACTACCAATGCAACGGACTAAAGTTAACGGTAGTCCAATTTAACGGAAGGTAAGAAGACCATAAACGATTTTTTTTGCAATTTTGTTAACTTCGTTAATTAACGATTAATGAATTAACGCTTTCCTGCCCAGCTGTGTCTGCCAGTTACATAGATTGTTGGATTCACTTCACAGTCTTCTTACAAGACATATTTCAAACACTTCATGAAACTACTGTTTTTTTCACGGTAATGAATAAATTAATAATTACTGGATTTTCCAGGAATGCTGCGGTATTTATTTATTATTAACAAAAAAGGCCGCGGAAGCGTGAGAAAACAAATAATAAACTATTGTCTTTACATGCTTTATGTGTTGTCTAACCGACCGAGTAACAACTTGCATATTTTTGGGACTGAGATGCTGATTTATTCGTAATTTTTGGACAGCAAAAATGATCTCTAAATAAACTTAATAAGACACTAAGATTTTCATAATTAACACTTTACAAAAGTTAAACAGATTTTTTTTAATAACTCCACAAAATTCCTAAAGTGATCAAATACAGACAGTTATATTCGACTATAGAAAGTTCAGAGAGAGCAGTAATTTTAATAATCGAATGTATTATATGTTTCGTAACGTTGAACGCCGTCTAGTTTTTCGTATTGAATAATGTGGAAGGGGTAGGGGGTGGTGAAGGGCACGTGGCCTCCGGATATCACTGAGTGAACTGAATACACAACAAGGGCAACAATAGAACTACAAAAATTCAAAACAATTTTTGAGTTATAATTCCATGCCCAGTATCAGGAAAATTATGGCATTATGGTCGGCGGGTGAAATCCGTATCTACTAAAATAATCGAATAGTGAGAAGATTACATTAAAGCCTCTTGCAAGGTTCAATTCACTTTTGAAATTCGTACTCAGATATAGGAACGTCAAACTCAATGAGTGGTGACTGAATGCTTGTCCAGAAGCCACCGAACTGTCAAAAAGATGGAAAAAGACTTTGAGACGAGTGGGAGAAACGAAATCGTATTGAGTTGCTTCTCCAATAGTTACTATTTGTTTCCGTACTAGCTTACCGTTTAGCCACACAGGTAGTTCATTAAATAAGTAAATAGTTCACCTAATGAAATCATCTCAAGTAGCAGTCATGTCTTCCTCATTGCAACCAGAACCATAAAGGATCGCCTGTGCGCCATCTGTAATCGTGTTTATGTTGCACTCCTTGTCCAAAGACCATTGTTAATCTTATAACTTCATCTATCTTTTCATGTCAAATATGTGATAAAAACGTAGTATTGTGTAACTTTGGTTTTCGATTATTTTTTCGATTGAAATTCCTGACGAATGCTCACAATGCGAACCACAGTCGTCAACCTTTCGTTCTTTGAGCTGAATCTTTAAGTAAAACTACATTTCAGTTTGAATTTATTAGCCGATTTTTTTTTTTTTGAAAAATGTGCAAAAATGTTGCGATTGAATAAAAATCTCCGAAAAATGTTTTAAATTAATACAATGAATGATGCGATAGTAGTTAGCACTGGAAATAATGTTTAATTTTGAATTGCTGAGAGACTAATCTTTAGTAAGTAGTTACTAATATTATCTGTTTTTGATGATGATACCGTGTAATGTTCCACACGACCGATACTGCTCTCATATGAGCTAGAAGCTTATTTAATCCAGCAGTTTTCGTTTATGATATTTCAGTGTCGCAGAAAGAAGCGAATTTTCTGTTATTCCTTATTTTAATTTTAACTGGTTACATTTAGATTCTGACTCTTGAAGTTTTATTTTCGTACCAGTATAGCAAGCTCTAGAGCGCCTTGTCGAAGTATATTTCCGCGATTATGCCTGACGGAATACTCCCACTAAAGTTTAGGTTCACCGTCGCGCTAGAGAAATTTGATGTTTGAATCACTGAACATACTTATAACTATGATTTTCGCTTCGTCGTTCTATTACGAGGGTATTAGTCGGCCGAGCTCTCCCTCATATTGAACCTTGTTATTTCTTTTGCAATAGAGACTTGTGAACGATCTGATCTAGTTCCGCATCATCCTTCCCGATAATACGTAGTGAACTGATTATTTTACAAGCACCTATCTTTTTCGCATACTTATTTCAAAATAACGTTTGGCGCTTTCTAAGAAGTATACCGAAAATTTACTAAGCACCAGTTAACATTAAATGTTCTACAGGAAGGTTTGAGAATTCATTGTTTAACAACTGTATAACTATATATACTATCATAAAAGGTCTGTCTGCTTAATTGTGCTTATGTAGACGGGCTGGGGTTAGGTGGGGGGGGGGGGGAGTTAGCGGGTCAAATGTACCCGGGCCCGCCCCGTTGATGGGGGGTCCGATCACCGGCTGTAGGGGCCCCCCGCTCGACAAATTGTAGAGCTTAAAAAAAAAAAAAGATGAAAGGTCACTAATTTGGTCTGAGGGAGGGCCCGATGAATTGGCCAAGGGCCCCAACTGGTTGCCTGACTGCTAAGAACGCTTACCCCCGGGCCCCAAAATCCTAGCGTCGGCCCTGTAAGACCAATTTCGCCTGTAAAAATAACTCGTTTGGAACTGTAAGAAACATCCTATGGACGTGGTCAAGTTTCCTGTTATCGGGAATTTGCCTGTTAGCATTGGATCTTGAGGACCATAGAGATACTAGAGATAATGCCAATTGACATTTTTGTTACATAGATTCGGAGGTTTCTGGTTCTGTAGTATTTCAATGGTAACGAGCATGTTAAGCGTACCTCATAGGATTGCGATCCTTGTTTGGCAATAGTCGGCTTGCCTTCAGGTTTACAGCACATAACTGACGTTCTAAGTCCGGACATTAACCCTTTACATCATAGCGATTATGTGAATAGCATGATTTGTTACATTACAAAGATATCTTGTGTAAAAAATGAAGGGTAAAATTAATTTGTGTTTCTGCAAGGTGATCTATGCACTCTATCTGAAGTAATACGGGAATTGGTTTTTGTCGTGTCCTAAGCTATTAACGGCCTGGTGTAGGTCTCAGAGACCTAAACACCACACAAACAAGCCTGCCGGAGGCGGAACACGGGACTTGCATTAGTGGTCCGGAAGTCCGCTCAGAAAAGAAACTCACGTTGATTGCTTGACGAGTCAAGACGGCAGATGAGAAAGTGGAACTGAGTTGATTTGCTGCTATTTTGCATATAACTGATAAAATTCGGCTCCAGTTCAGTTCCCATTTAGACCTAACCCAACAAACAGTTCACGTAACGTCTTCCAATCATACACCTGCTTAACATTCCACCTGTGATAAATCTTCTCGAAGAAATAAATAACCTGGTTTAAAACTTCATAGAACCTGGAAGAACCTCTCAGATATTAGGAGCTGAATGCGACTAGTCTTTTGTTCGTATTTCAACTAAAAATGACCAACTAAAAAGTAGACTATTATTAAAACCTTGTATCTGCTGACTAACTTTAAATTCCCAAGCAATATCAATTACATTTTTATCTTTAACATTTTAGTGGCTTCGAATGTCTTGCCCGTATTTAAAATTACGTCTTCGCGGGTGCAGCTTGATTCCATGTTAACAGGTAAGCAAATTTAGCGAGGATGGATTTCTCCGTAGTAAAATGAACTGTGCTTTCCAACTATTTTATTATTACTCCTCCATTAGGCACATTCTCATTCCAATCAAAGTGGTGTGATTCTATTAATTGTAAAGTAATTAATAACAACAACCCACCTGAATTATCCCTCCCACTTTATAAATAGATGTCACGTTCGCGTGCATTGTTTCTGTTGTATCCGGTTAAAATAACAATATCAACTTTTGATTTAGAATGCGAAATATTAGGATGTACAAATTATTTTATAACTTATCATGTGAGAATACATGGCAACTATGATATAAAGCAACACAGGTGTTGTAATGTATTTTTTTTTTAATTTTGGAAAGGATATCGATACTCTAACTCGAAGTTAAGAATCAATGTTCTTGATATATATAAAACAGTGTGCTTACAATAATGTTCTGCTTTTATTTAATACAGTTTATCGGTGCCGCATTTATTGTGTCACACTGGACGCTGATCCTTGAGTTATTTCATATGACTTACGAATCATGATGCGCAGTGCAGTCAACAGTCGTCTTACATTGATTTTCACAATCACGTTTACGTTTTATTACGATTTGACGCCTCGTTACGCGATCGTTAAAGGTGAGAGAGGAGTGGGGGCAAGGAACGGGAAGTAATTCGGCCACGAACTTTTTTGAATGAAATATCCCGGCATTAGCCTGGAATGATTTAAGGAAATCGTGGAATATCGAAATCTGGTTGTACTGGTTGGGATTAGAACCTGCATCTTCCCGAATGCACACCCACAGGGCTCGGCCTTTTTTTTTTAACTCTCGGGATTCTAGCCGTGTCTAAGTGAAGCCCACTTGCGACATTTCGAGAGCCGGCACTGCTCCCATTGTCAAGCCCCGCTTAACTTGCACAGTAATGCCGGACAAAATTGATAACAGATTACTCAACACGCAAAATAAATGTTTATATTCAATTTCTCTGATGAAATGGTGTATTAGTACAATCTCAGGTACTATATCAGGCTTAACTTGACAGTGGGAGCAGTGCCGGCTCTTGAAACGTCGCCTGTCGACTACACTTTGACGCGTCTAGAATGCCGAGAGGTTTTTCTACAGTGGTGCTGCCAAGAAAATGTACATATTTATTACCGGGAAGAGTTTCGCAAAGTATCATCCAACGAGAAACTTTGATATAGTGCCTGAGGCTGTACTATACCCCATTTGATCAGAGATGTTAAATATATATAATAGAAACTGTTATCAAACTGTCCGGCATTACTGTGCACATAAAATTCGTCGTATAAAATATCTAAACGTGTATTTGCTTGCAAGACGAGCGTTTCACTTGACCTGTTTTCGAGATCCGCGCTCCGGAGGTCGCAAACAATCCTGCAGAGTGAAGTGTGCGAGGCCCTGTTGATGAACGTTACTTTGTTAGCGCGGGCAGAATCGAATTGGGTCGCCGGCCTAGCTGCCGCCAGTGTGTGTGCCACTCGAGTCGGCCAAAAATTAGGAGACGAATCACACGTCGACCAAGACGAATCCGCGGCTCATGCAACAGTACAAACCTCCATATCGCTAATAGAAAGAAAGCACCGCAACCTTGAAAACTTAACTTAGTTATATTGGTACTACCTTAAACGCCCGTTGAAAATGACCGGTATTTCCTATGGAGACAATAAGAATTTTTCTGGAATACTTTCTAAGGAAAAACGAATAACGATTAATTATTATCTTTTTTTGATATTTTTCTTGCATTTAGTAAATTTCCCTTGATAAGATTCTCGGAGTATTTGGTAAGTATATTTTCAAATAACTACATTTTATTTTACGTAAATTTTGAAAAATAATGAAAAACTATTATTTATTTAATTGATTTATTTATCGATCACCTACGTTACGTGTAAACTTTCTCCAAATTTTTAATAAACATCCTTGTTTCTTATGTTATGAAAAAACAATTCCGAAATTATGTTTTGGCTTCGTTCTTGTAACTGCTACAGAAATACAGCGTAAACATCAGATGCGCTTCTCCTTACATGAAATTCCTGTATCTAGTCGTCATGAATAAACAAAAAGTAATATATACATTTATACGTACGTCGCATTATATCTTTTTTATATTTCTAGGTAACATTATAACTTTTATCTTTACTACACAACAGACAATTACATTTCAGCTGGCATCGCAGTTATACTTTTTATTAATAATATAAGCGCACAAAAAAGAAAATTCGATTTTTTATTTCAAATTTACACTTCCTGTTGCCAACATACCTCTAAGCGCAAATAAAGTTAACTCTATTATTCATTTGAAATTTTCTGGTTAGCCAAGCAGCGCTGTGGTGGCGGTCAGTGTAACTTACACTTCGGGCATTACCGAGACTCGCCGAAGTCTCCCGAGCTACTGAGGTGAGTGCAGTCTCCATACACAACGAATTTTACTAAAGTCGATGGTATGGAACAACGGTAGCAGACAGGGTTCAAAAGAGGGCGGTTATATTTGTTTGTGAAAATTACAGTAGAACACTCTCAGAAAATGATATAATAAAGAATTTGGATTTTGGCTGCAGACAGGAGGCTGTTAAATAAAATACCGAATGCGTATAAGGCATACACAGGTTACGATGCCATGTAGCATCCCGCGTTTCTATTATATTATATATCTTACTGCTGTTTCTTACTCTAACTTCTGCCAACTTTCCATGTAAACAATTTTAATTCCATCACGTGTGAGCCTTGACACACTTCCAAAAAATAAGAAAGGTTGGAAGATAAAGGGAGCAATGCAGTAAACTTTTATATTTTAAGTTATTAGCTTATTATTAATCACTATGAATCTTCTCACCTATGATCGTAATAAGATTATTATGTAAACTACTAGTTTTAAAGCATTTTAAGTCTCACAACTTCTTTTATACTGACTAAAAGGCTTATCAACATATATTAACAGAAATGTATTTGATTACTCAGAACACTAAACACATACGAGAAAGCAAAATTTAACAGGAGAGAGAAAATAGACAAGCTTACTTCATTTGTAGCTGGGTTGAGGCCTTGATAGCCTTCAGGCAGTGACTCATCGATGCACTAATACAGAGGACACTGCTTCATAGTGTTGAGCTTCACATAATTCAACGACACAATGAGCTATGCAGAATTGAGTGGTACACTGAGAGTGGACATAAGTCGTCATAGCTAAAGGTACACGGAGAATCCAGTCCTCGCTTTCTTCCTCGACCAAACTGTAAACGACGCTATCACCCTTACTTCCCTGTTCTTTTCCATAGGGGCTTTCACGTACAAAAACCAGAGACATTAGCATACTCCCCTCTATCGAAGGGAAGTATGGTATACTGACTACAGTTCGGTTGAGGGCGCCAGAAAGTCTGGCTAATGACATCAGAGGGTCACCTAACGGGGTTCACAAATCGCCACTACATTGTCACTTAATTCCAAGCATATGTATCTATTACCTTCATTTAATTTATATTAAAGTTCTCTACTTGTTTCCGCTTTATTGTGAATGTTAATACTGTCAGTCCATACTAATATAAAATCTTCGGCTGTCCACTCACTATTCACTTCTATGCAATGCCGTCTTAATGGATACTGTATAAAGATTAAGAGTAGTAATTGGAACAAATGATAGGATCATGACCATAAGTTACAACATTATTTCGGTCACAACGGAGTAGCAAAGTTTTTAGAAGGTAGACAGGTGCTGGAATATTTTATTGAGAGACAACATGAACAATAAAATATACCACAAATGGTAAAACAATTCAAAGTGAAAACGCGTAAATGGTTACGTAGGGAAATTACTCTACAGCTTATCATCTACCACAATTAATAAATTAAAGAAATTTGATTTTGGGAAATCCCAATGATGTTTGTTTTACTGCCGTCAAACAAAATTTTATCTTCTCTTTCTTGTGTATTCTCTGTTTCAACTGACGAGGGTTCAACGACTGAAAGGCGGTCAGTATGAAGGAACATTCAAAGGTTACTCATATCAGAAGAGGCTGGTAAAGATCCAAGGTTACCCTCTTAACTTTTGCGCTGAAAGTGCGCTAGAGATTCATACATAAGATGCTACCAGTAGAATGGAGCATAAATCTACAGAAAAGCATTGCTTCAAAGACATCGTGCATCCGGATCAAATTTTACTACGATGGCTTCATCCTTCGTAAAATTTTACAAATGAGCAATAATCTGCTTTTCGTGTGGCATCTACGCAAGAATGGATGGCAGAGAACAATAAAAGTATTACCACTCAGAAACTGGCTATTACAACAGCTTTAGAGAATCTTAAGGTAAATAGATATAGGCGAGTTCAGTGGATTTAAGTAAATGAATATGCACACATATACATAATAACACAAAACGATTCATACACAAGGCAACAACAGAATATAGCAGAGGTACTTATAGTAAAAAAAATATTTACTATTAATCACTGTCATAATTTTAGAGCCGGAATTAAATTGACTACGACACAATCTAAGCCTGCGATAATCGGATTATTAGAAGTATAAATACCAGTGGTATAAAATATTCGTTGAGCATGATTTAAGAAAAAGACCATGGTCAGTTTATGATGGGGTTTTGAATAATGAACAACGTTGATCGTAGGAATAAAATAAGGCATGTTTAATTCTGATGTGATGTCGGAAAACTAAGATATTTAGGAATAAATTGGCTATCAAATTGTTAGTTGGACACGATTCACGCAGAAACCATTGGTTGGATTTTGTTGGACTTTTCAATAACATAAAGCCCGTGGCCCCGGCGATAAAATAGGGTACGTTTCATTCTGATGTGAAGCCGATGAGCCCCCTAATTGGACTTTTTTCGTTTAACGTTATACGCGCAAGAACTACTGATCAATAATAGTTAATTCTCGCAGTCGAAATGCATATATGATTTCTATTATTGGTAGGAGTTACATGCTCACGTCCGAGAGAAGCAACGCCGAGATGTGCTAACTGCGGTTCTGACCACGCCGCCAGCTACGGGGGATGTCCTGTGAAGAGAAGGCTCCAAGCCGCCATTGGAAGACGTCAACATCAACCCAGCCATGCCCGAACAGTCGAAGGACCTGGCGGCCCACAGAAAAGGGTGTCAAGCCGCGGCAAATACCATCCGCCGACCGACAAAAGTGACCAGCGCGTGCATCAATGCTGCAACCATGAACCAAAACGTGAAAATCAGTTGGGGAAAATCGTCCAGTTGCTAACGCAGCTTATTACGGCGATGATCCCCAATTGACAACACGAATCCAGTAGGGGGTTTTAATATAAGGACGCCTACGGCGTCCATAGCCATTTTCCCCCAAAAGTGAAATAAAAATGTGTCCCCAAAACAACACCCAACTGACACCCAGAAGTTATACTACCAAAGGTAGTGGTACTTCAACAACAGCCGTAGAGGCAGCGATAAAAAAAAAAAAAAAAAAAAAAAAAAAAAAAAAAAATAAACTGTCACCGAGATGGGAGGAAGCCGTTTTCGGCCTCTTACCTATCATTCGGGAGGACGAGTGTCAAACCTCGTTCGGCCATCCTGGTTGAGGTTTTCCTCAACCACTCTAGGCGAATGCTGGGATGGTTCCCAACAAGGCCACGGCCGACCTTCCATCCCCTTCCCTCCCCGTAGAGAAGATTGGCTGAAAAGAGTCTTCGTGACTCTCCAGCAGCCCGCCTCCCAGCCTTCAGATGGGAGGAATGGAAATGTAAAAAAAAAAAAAAAAAAAAAAAAAAATGTCAACTGCATCTACCGAAATAAGATATAAGTGTAATAACTGTCCACGTAGACGAAGTTGCTGGCTACAGCTAGTTGTAAGTATGGTTCGAATAATTGTGTTTTAAAATGTTACTTTTGATTCATTTATGAACATAAGGTAGTTAGCCTCTGAAGTGGAAGTTTCTCCTGGAAGTTTTTAAGATTGTTTACTGACATAAGAACCTAGAATCTGACGTAAATAAGAGTCTTGATGTTGCAAAGTGCGTAGGGGAGTGCAAAATAATGCGTTCGCCGAGCAGAAAGTGTTTGTGGAAATGCTACGCACGTACAGTATCGCTACGTGCTTCGGCTGTGAGACGGCGCCAAGCGGGGGAATGGCTGGGGAGAAGATTAAAACGACCTACAAACACAGCGCCTTCAGAGAGTTATGGAGCGTTTTAGGCGAATTACACCGCGGCATTAAGGGATACAGTACAACCTAGGGCTCAATCACAAGGAAATAACTGGAAGTGACGCGTTGAGGGAGAAATATTCGGGAACTCTGGTTTGTTTTATGTCGGTGATGAGATCTTGAAATCAAGATGAGCTGACGTCTTCTCAAACAGGACATTGAGATGATTGAAGAGCTGAGAAGTTAAAAGGAGACGGAGCCGTTTGCAGAACCATTTTAGAATATTCGTCAAAACACTGACAAATGGACGTGATTAATTACACTACTCCGATTGTTAGGCTTTCCACTTGCGATCGAGGATCAAGTACAAACTGAAATAATGTGTTGCGAAGGAAAAGCTTTTCTGATAACGACTGTTCATTGCTATTTGTCTCTACGCTTAACGTACAGTTAGAAATTGGTTAGCTTTGAACCTCTTCGATTCACAGATTTATCACCATTTCCTACATTAAGGTCTGTATTTTTATCTAGACTGTAACCTTGAACAGCTATACTATAATATTAATGGAACCGGAGATAAATCAAACCACTGTGTGCGCCGTTAGAAAACAACATTGAACGTAATCCATATCCGTGGAATTGTTGAATCTAATTGAAGAGAAAAAGCTAAAATAGATGATTTAATTTAGTGACTATTAAAACATAAAGACGGTGGAATGAACCGAAAGTAAACAATGATATAAAAACGTTAATGTGAAGTCAAGGGTCTATTGTTTCGTTAACATGAATGGGCTATTAGTTTAACGTTTACGTGAAACCAATCAGTTAGCAAAGAAAATAATGAAACGTTACTAATTTGTTATTATTGGGGCAGGGTATTAATTGTTTGATTGTCTCTATTTTAATTGGTTGAGGACGATGTTTTCGTATACTCAAAGCATAAGAAATTTGTTACAAAAGTTAAGAGGATTCCATTCCAACAACCACAGTAAGTGAAGAGCACAAAATACAACGGCAAGTACCCACTTTTTTTGACGTCATCGTTGAGGTTATTACTGATTGGAAAAGACTGGGATCAAGGAACTGGCTCATGGGCTTTTGACGAAACCGGTATTTTAAAAATTCTCTGCTTTCAAACTTAACAGCAAAGTGAAATATACCTAATTTTACCCCCAAGACCAGGAGCTGCACATTAGTCTTGTCGGGATAACGTTAATCCAAACAGACAGAAGGAGAGACAGGCAGACACAATCTAAAAACTGTTTTTTCTAGGTAAACAACAGTGCCCCAAACTCATATTTTCAAAAATATCTTAAAGGGTACAAACTTTCTTCCGGTTACAACCTAATCATATTTATAAATATTTGAACCACAAAGCTGGACGCAAGAAACTATTCACATTGTTATAAGGCCCGTGGACAGCGTGGACGAAATATGGTGTAAATACGACCAGAAATATTTTAAATTATGAATAACTGTACACACCCAACATTCTTCTATAAACAGGTAAAATCTGAAATCCCTAACAAAATATTTATTATCCTACAGTTGGAGAAGGTAACTTGATTGAAAATAGTTTGTCACTTTATCTTCATTGAAACTTTCTACGTTATCCAGTTCTGAATTTCACTTCTTAGATTGTGCTGCGTAGAGACTAGTAATCAAGATGTGGAACAACAGTTGAATTTAAATGAGTGCGCACTGTGGAACCGAGTAATCTGCTTGAATGGCTGATGTCTTGTTAGGAGGAGAGGGAGAAGGATGGCCATGTCTGAAAATAATTGTTGTGTAGCAAAAGAAGACTCTACAGAAAGGTAGAATTACAAGCCAAAAAGAGAGGTAATCAACTTGGCCATAAAGTATTTTCAGGATGAAGCTATTAAGACTCTTTTTTTTTGTTTAGTCCACAATCATTCCCTAATTATTTCCTTCCTAATTGTTTATCTACCTTTGGCGTCTCCCACTGTGTAGTGTACACTATCTACAACTAGGTCTTTAACCAAATTCTTGGGAATGGAATACACTTTTTCTTTTTTACTTATGGTTTTACGCCTCGATGACGTTGACAACATTAGAGGCGGGATTGGACTGGGGAAAAGGAACGGGGAGGAATTCGTCCATGACCTTTTTGAAGGAAGTATCCCGGCATTCACCTGGAGTGATTTGGGGAAACCATGGAAAACCCAAATCTGAATGACCAGACGGAGATTCGACCCGTGTCCTCCTGGAGTGGAATACAATGTAAGATAAAGAAGAAAAAGTAATGTACACATAGAAAGAGGAGTCAGTATTACGTGAATTTAGGATGCAAGTTAAGGTTGTTTATAATAAACAGTGAATCAAACATGAACCATATTTATTGCGTTTGCTACACGCAGGATTTGTGTAACTATGTTACTTTCTTCGCTTCTAGTGTATGCCATTTTCAGCCTTTTGAACACAGCTGAGTCGCAACAGCTTTGACCTCTGAAGGCTTGGTCTGAATGGCACACGTGAGTCCCCTCACCTGTGGAAACACAGAGGAGCATAAATACTGGAACCATATAGACAAGTGACGATATTGATTCTGTCAATCCTTGGGTCTTGTTGACATTTCACATTGATGTCTGTCCCGCCTCATATCCTCTGTCTCAAACACCTCTGATTGACTTTCTGCTGTGAATGATTCATCGGAACGACGTCCGCTTATAATGAACGACAGCGACGCAATCGTTTTCAAAACTATACACCTGCTCATATTCATTGCAACTATTTATCCAAGGATAATTCAGTATTTGTACCGTCCCCTGAACGATTGTGTCTAATACACATCGTTAGTATTTACTTAAATTATCTCTGACAACAGCATTTGTTGAGGTGAAATAAAAGTTAATAATTTACGAAAGCGATGACCAGATGATGCCAAATACAAGGCGCAAGTTTGAACGGTGTTGACCACGTTGTTTGTAGTGCGATTTTTTTATGTAGATATGTTGGAGAGTGAGCCGTATGTATTAATAGTTAATAACTTGATGGATTTGTTGATTAATTATTCCTAAATTTCGATTTACTATGACTTACAAAAATCACTTTATGGCGGCTCCCGGACATCCCCTAAAAGTTTATCGTCTTCGACTCTCGTATGTTCCTTTGCGGGTAATCCTACCCCTGGCTCTGATGGCCGCATCAACAACACATCTATAATCAGCAGAGCCACCTCATTTTACGAAAACCCTTACATAATCTCTGTATATAAAATCCTAGCCGTGCGTAAACCGCATCATCACTGTCTAGCCACTTGACCAATTGAAGCAATATTCACACCAATTGTTATTTAGGAGGCGAAAAGTTTTTTTTTTTTTTTTTTTTTTTTTTTTTTTTTTTTTTTTTTTTTTTTTTTTTTTTTTGCCCATATTTGGGACTGGAGTGGAGTGTGTGGTAAGCATTTTGACTTGCGAGAAGCTCCAAAAGACAATATTTAAATGGATTCCTACAACTACATATGAGCAAAATTGACACTTAAATTTGGAAGATAGCTTCCGTCGACCACTATCTGAATGAGGCAAAAAAATCTTATACGCCACCTCTGTAACATACTGTGTGAATACAGCAATCAAAGGGTCCAGTGGTTTGCCAGTGATGGTGAGGCTTGCGGGAAACAAACGGTTCCCAGCCGAAAGTGATGTTTTTGAGTTTGAATTTCTATTACGGAGTTTATATACATACAAATAAAGCATTCTGTTCGTACACATGCAAGGCAACACAAATTCAAATACTACTTGCACAGAAGCCATGTAAAAAACAGTAAAGCGTGATTTTTGGTCATCAACAAACATAATTTTTTTCCAGCTAGTGGTAGTTTCAAGAAGTGGTAAAAACAAACAAATTCAAGCATTTCGTATAGTATAAACTTAGAATCAGGGGAGAAGATCCAAGAAATGGAAGCGCTGTTCTGCTGCATTTCCTTACCCAGCCAATATTTGTTAGTTTATTCGTGAATTAATAGCACAAATTTCAAACCCTGCGTGAAGTATTCGCGGCACAAATAGATTCCTGTAAGCGCGAGCAAAATTGGCCCGTAAATATAGAAGTTTTCAGTGACACTTATCGGAATTCTGAATGATACATAACCAAAAATCTTACCTTCTATATTCCACTGCGAGATGCAATTGTGTTTTGTTGACCGCTATTCTGCCTAGCCAATTTTACTCATACTTCCAGTAATTTTTTCTTGGTTGACAAGTAATTGTTTTAGTGTACTTAACGCTCTGAAGGTAAAGTATGGTATGTTTCATTTTTATGTTAAGACTAGCATTTGCCCGCTGCTTCACGCGCGCGTGCCTTGGCAGGTGTAGAAATTATTTACCGATTTTATTCTCTTATCAGACATTAACGTGGAAAGGCATGAACTGTTAATGTATTCTGAATAGTTTCGTTTGTTTCGGTTAATACGTTAGGTTCGGTTTTCATACTGATGTCAGAGAGTTGTTTTATTCATATTTTAACGTGATGCAATTGATTCAATAGTAGAAAAGGTTCCTGAAAAATTAACAGTAGTAATTCGTGGTTGTAATTATTGTGCGAAGTATAAACATTTATTGTTTAGAAAGGCTTTTATATTTGTGTTATAAGTAAATAAAGCAATGCTTAAGAGAAATAATATACTATCTTCAGCATACTTCGTAGGTCACTCATTGTAATGCCTCTGTGTAGACCACGTTTCTGGTCTGATTGTTCATTGTACATATGTACAGGTGTGATCTGCCACTCACCCTGGAGCAAGCAACATATAGCTGGCCGTGCGAGAAACATGGTGTCCGAAGATCAATGCCTACGGTTCCTAGTGTCTGTCCCTGAGACTTGTTAATTGTCATGGCAAACCATAACGTTACGGGAAATTGTAGGCGCTTAAATTTGAACGGGAAGTTTGAAGGAACCAATGGTATTCGTGGAAGGAATACTTCTTCTCCTCGTCCACATCCTGTTAAAATAACGGCCTCAATGATGTTTTTGTGCAATGATTTCACCAGAAGTGGATATAATGAAAAATATTGTTTCCATGATACTTAACTAAAAAAAGTTTATTTTTAAATGTGGATACCGAGGATTGCAAGTTGCAACATAACCGCGGTGCCATAAATTTACGTAAATATAGCAGTAATCTACTACTTAGTCCTCTTGGAAGTGTGCTGAAATATAAAAAATTCGTTACCAATAATCACAGCATCTCAATTTTTCTGAT
Organism: Vandiemenella viatica; assembly: GCA_031002005.1. Lineage (NCBI taxonomy): Eukaryota > Metazoa > Arthropoda > Insecta > Orthoptera > Morabidae > Vandiemenella > Vandiemenella viatica. The sequence continues at coordinate 142,732,175 of CM061920.1, read as the reverse complement.
TTATTTATTTTTTGTTGTTTTTTATTTTTTGTTGTTTGGATATTGGTTTTATTTTATGTTGATACACCATCAATTATTCCTGCTTTAAAATAGAAATTTACGTGAATTGGAGCTACTCTTGATTTCAAATCGTCGTATCATTACTGTCATTATTTCAGTCAGATATAATTAATCCAAAAATGTCGAGATGTGATCATGGTACAGTTTATGTAGTAACGTGCATGTAACTGAAACAATTATTTCTGAGTGGCAACATTATGGCAAGTTGTGAATCGCTTGAAATGCAACCTGACAGCTGATATGATGCTTTGTTATAGGCCTAAGAGACGATGCCTGCAGCTTTATAATCTACGCGGTGTAGCATTAGGATATGAAACATTTTTAATTTAAGTTTCTTTCAATATAGCCGTATTTTCTATGTAATTATTTCAGTCGCATGTAAGTACCTGGCGAAACAACAGCCTGGGCCAGATGACAATTGACTCGTTTTGTTTAGCATCAGGCATAACGGTTTTAGTTTTAAAATTTACGCGGTGTAGAATAGAATTTTAGGATGCCTAGTTATATTTGAAATAAAAATTCGTTATCAATAATCACAGCATCTCAATTTTTTCTGATTTATTTATTTTTTGCTGTTTGGATATTGGTTTTTATTTTATGTTGATACACCATCAATTATTCCTGCTTTAAAATAGAAATTTACGTGAATTGGAGTTAATCTTGGTTTCAAATCGTCGTATCATTATTGTCATTATTTCAGTCAGATATAATTAATTCAAAAATGTCAAAATGGATCACGGTACAGTATATGTACTAATGTGCATGTAACTCAAGCAATTATTTCTGAGTGGCAAAATTATCGCAAGTTGTAAATCGATTGAAATGCAACCTGGACAGTGATGACAGCTGATATGCTTTGTTATAGGCCAAAGGGACGATGCTTTTAGCTTTATAATTTACGCGGTGTAGCATTAGGATATGAAATTTTTTTATTTGAGTTTCTTTCAATATATGTAATTATTTGAGTCGCATGTACCTGAATTTTCGGATGCCTAGTTATATTTGCAAGTTATAGCCACGAGACATATTAATCGAATAAAGTACTTCCAAATATGTGCAATTCCGCACCAGTCATTATGAAAGAAGTATGTTTTATTACTTGCTGATATTTATAATAGCTGTTTTTCAGACATCGCTCTTCGAGAAAAAACTGAATTTCGTATTAAGTATTGGCTTATTGTGGCTGTATTGTACAGCGTTCACATAGCAATTTTGTTCCAGAGACAAACTGTATAACAGTCTACCAGAGACAATACATGCCTTCAATATTAGTAATTCAACAGACCTGTTACGATTCAAGTAAATGCTGATTATACTTGATTCACGTATTCTTTTTATTTTGAAGTACTGCGGTCCAAAAAAATGAATCGCAGAAGTAAAAAAAAAAAAAAAAAAAGGAAATCCTAAATTTTGTCAGGGTTCTTTATGAAAGGAGTGACCGTCTGAATGTGTATAATTATCTGTGGTCTACAGTTTCACATTTCTGAAGTTTTTTACTGACTTGCTTCTTCCCATGGTACATATTAGTCGTTAGCTACTTCTGCAGATGTTGATCAGCAACATTAGCTTTAAAAATTTGGAAACACCATGAAAATTGATGCGGTAGTTTTTGCGTTATTAGAGATCAAGCCTCACTACAAACGCAGCTTGCTTACAGATTTATAATAGTATAGATTACTTCCGTTTCTGGTTCTTTCAGGACGAAACATGTGCTTTCATTTACTGGCATTTTTTCTCGCTATTGGAAGAGTGCTGGCAATAATGGCGATCAACTCTATGGTGAAATGCTTTGTCTTTTGTCTTTCTGTCCACAAGTAGACGGATAAATCGTATTGCTTGACTATGCTCATATGTTTTGAGTGCAGGGTGCGAATATATTGCTCACTAGACTGGGAAGAAGCGCAGGAGAACTACATTGTTCAATTAAATCCAAGTACAATTTAATTGTAATGGAGCGTATTTCTATTTGGAAACATCTCAGACTCAGCCTTTTTATAAATCATATTTTAAGAAATATTTATAGCAAGATGGGAGCTCATTAATTAGGGATTTGTATATTTTTTGTGTGATTAATTGTGAGCATGTGTGTAAATAAAGCCTGTTTTATGGAAAGAAACTGTGTAAATGACATATAATTCGGTCAAGAATAGTAATATGCATGCGACATTAATCAAAATTTGTAATCTTAAGTGTTGAGGTGAGCCACGATGTTAGGAAAATAACTCTCAACTCTTTGGACTACTTCATGTCGATAATTTTGTGTGTAAATACCTTTAATTTTCATTTCCTTGTTTTTAATGATGGTTGTGAATGATTTTGTATTAATTCTGATTTTTTAATGTCGTTTTGATTTTTGGCTACATTGTCGCCGTTCGAGAAACATAGATCGGTTTTTCTTTGAGTTATTCTGGGTTTTTCTGTAGCGTCTATTTAAAGCCGCGGAAATGGCGAACAGAGTTAGATGTTAGTCGTCAGTCGTTGTCAGACTTTTCGTTTGTGGTTGGTCAAGTAGCGAGTTTAATCGCTGGAATATCTGTGGTTTAGTGTCTTTGAAGAAGTCTGGCGCCGTATGTTATCTTAAAGCTCACGGAGAAATAAATATGAACTGAAAAAAGATTTGTCAGTGTTGTCATTTGATAGAGCTATTTAATTCAGTCAGGAACAGAAGTAATCATTAACCTTTGGGTGAAGGTAAAATCCTTTGGCGACCAACGGCAGAAATCTGTAAATTGGAGAACGTAGTGAGAAAGGGAGATAATCATTGACTACAGAACGAATTTGTTAATTAACGAGGAGTGTGGTCAGAAATGCCATCTTTCTTACGAGCACTCTGTTTTTCAATATAGATGTTTTGGAGAAAACTTAGTATCAGTTACATTTTTAGGTGTTTAACAACAGCATTGTCAGAACAATAAAAATTTTGTACCTTTCCGTTAAAGAAAGTAGCTTGTTTACCAATCAGAATACCATTTAATTATTACTATTTAATTTTAAGATTATTAGCACGAAATATAAAAATCCTGACAATTTTTGCAAATTATAACAAACATAATCATTTTCGTTGAACCATGAATGTGGTTTCATTTACTTCAATCTGAAAATAAAGCATTGAAATTATTCAAAATTAAATCATCCTGTGGAAGTGAAAATTCTATATGACCTACAGGATTCGCTGTTTCCCTTCGTGAAAGGAAGAGGTAATATTTTCTTAATCTTGATTTTTCTTAAAATCAATCTATGAAATACTTGGATGTGATAGAAAATCGATAAAGCAGCCTTGTGTACTCCACTTTCCTGTAGTGAGATTGTTATGAAATTGGTCAAAGGTAAATTTCGTGTACATGAAAGTAATGTTATTAGTAAAAACAAGTAAAAATTGTACTATCACTCTTGCTTATAATTATTTTGACAGATTTAGTAAACTTATTTGAGTTTAAATTTCATGTCAAGTAAAGAAACTTTATGAATTAAAGAATAATTTCCATAGACGAAACAATTTGTATGCTGCATAAAAACTTGAAAGAATTCCAGATTCGAGTCTAGAATTAAACATAAAGAAATCCGAATATCTGGCACCAGGAGGTGACTAATAATGTATTATTCTATTATAGATACCATAAACCCATTGGTTATCTGTTGGGAATACGAGAACGTTGTGTACTACACATAAATATATTACGATGCAAATGTTGGTGGAGAATAATTTAACTTTTAATGGGTGGAATTTATGTTAGAGATTTAACGATCAAGATTTAGTGTTAGAAGGAATAAGAAAGGGAGTCAGGATGTAAAGGTGGGAAAAGAGAGAGAGAGAGAGAAGAGAGAAAATATTTACATTATTATTGTGGCATTTGTAAAATCTTTAGCTAATAATTTGTATGAAAGTTGATTCACTACTGATCTACTATTAATTAAAATGTTAGTCTGGATTTGATCATGCTATGATCTGCCCATACATTTATTATTCCATTAGCCTGTGCCTGCTGTTACGCGCGTGCTGTTGGTGGTGTGTGTAGAAAGGCTTAACACATCTTTTGTTGTAGTACCAAATATTAACGTATAGAGGCCAATTGTAAATTTCATCCAAAAATCTTTTACTTCTTTCAGTTATTATCTTAGAGTAAAATGAAAAATTGAGGTTCCATCAATGACGAGGGATCGATAGCTGCGGAGAGAGGGCTGGCAACATAGCGATAGGATTAGCTTGGGGAATACAAGGCAACTGTCGAACAAGCCTCTAAAATGTGAGGAATTAACTTGCATTCGGACTTGCTATGGTAATTCTGAGAAAACAATAAAAATGTGGAAATTAAAGTTGTTCCCAGCAAAATAAAATGAAAAGCCTCCTAATAAACAAATAAAAGTTCGAAGAGAAAGAAAGTTGATTTTGAAATTTCGAATTATAGAATTTACATAAATCTTTTACAGGATATTTTGTCAGTACATCATTAATTTTCTAGGGTGTTAGTGCAAAAAATACAGAAACTACCTTCATTGAATCTCAAATCCAGAAGATTAGTGTAACTTTCCTAAAAAAGGCGTTTAACCGAAGCGTTTATTTTCTGTGTGACATATGTCAAAACGTTTTATCATGGAGGCGAGGGCATACAAACCAGTGACCTCAGAAGGCTGGATTTTTTTGGCAATTGCATGTCGAACACTTTCATCGACACAAAAATACAAACATTTGTTTTAGAACACAGATTGACATACACACAGTTTATGCTCGTATTATACTATACAAGTGAATTAAATTTAAAGGTGCATATTATTCCTATAATTACAACTATTATAACTTATTCTGTCTCACAAGATGACATAAAACATTATTTACTTATGTCAATATCTTGATTTTATTGACATTATAAGTAAATATATTGTTCTGTTAAAACGATTCGTATAGTTATGTTGTCTAAAAAAAAGCATCGTTCCATGAGGACTGACGTTGGAGAGACGGCTTATTATTATCTCTCCTTCCAGGAGACTCATGATCGCATGTGTTTCATATCACGAACCGCCACTCATTCTAGATTGGATTATAATATAAATCCTTTAGAAGCGTGCGAGTCAACGAAAAGAAACTTTCTCGATCAAATATCTCGATTTCATGTCAGATTCACGTATTAGTGGCGAAATGAAAATCACTGAACTTTGTTTACCACCTAAGAACATGCTTCAAAAGTGTTCTGTGGATAAAGTTACGTTACAAGCTTATAGCGTATCTAAAATTCAATGAGTAATACATGAAGTCAAATACGCATTAGAACAAGGATGACAGTAAGAATGAAAACTGTACCACACCTACAGTTGGACAAAAATATTTCTTGCTGCATAAATTACAATATAGCTCTCCAACCTCACTGGAAAGGTAAATGAGTGTCTACTTTTACGAAGTGCTTATGTGTTTTTACAGTTTTTTCCACGGTTTTTCTATACAAGTATTGACCCAATAAACAAAGGAGATGGTATTTAAGACACATTAATATTCTAGAAATCTGTTTGAACTGTTCAATGAATGCCACAACTTATTTGAAAATCAAATTAACAGCAAAAATGCATAGCTGAATGGTTTGTATCTGCTGTAAGAGGAAGAGGTTTAAGTGAAGTTTTAATACCACGAATCATTCCCTGATAAGGGACTGATTATGTGAAATTATATGTATGTAAAAAGATTTTTAACTTTTTTCAAAGTTGTTTCATACAATGTGTAAATATGTGACTAGATTAAAGGGGAATTTAAACAGACGTAACTCATATGAGCTGTTGAAGCGTCATTATTTCGCTGGTGATATCTCATATAGTAACTTCCTAAAAGTCGTGTGATAACCCATAATTGCATGTGGGCCCTCCTACAGCGTTGCGGAATTCGCCAACAGTGTTAAGCAATCATGACGTCTCGATAGAAGTCTCTATAAGCATGGCTGTTCAGGATGTTCATCAAACCAATCACTCGTATTCGGGGTCCAGAGAAATGGCGCGTTATCGTCACGGAACCTTCCCTTGTTATTGGGACGCGTAAAATTCATGATAGAATACAAATGGTCACCAGATAGCTGAACGTAAAGAGAAATTCTTATGGACCAGTTTTGTTTGACCAGAGGATCCAGGTAAACAAGTACCAAACCATTATGAACACCCACTTCCTAATCTAATCATCGACGAATACCAATTGGAAACGTCGCTTGACGTCCCAAGTTACCTTCATCCAGGGGCCGATAATGTTTAGCGAGCCGCTGAACCGATGCTGTGCTGTGTGTAAATACATCTGAGTTAGTCTTCTGCTATCACTTCCAAACAACGACGAATGGCACTATCCGGGCGGAGTAGACTTTACCATCGTTCTTTCCTTATTGGCTGTGGCAGTCAGTTCACGCAATGTCGACAAGGCCGCATGAGTTCATCCAATGCAGGTCCGGCTGGCATCTGGGTTACACCTTGTCGGAGGTAATGCCGTCCGTGTACTACCCTTGGTGCAACCACTTCTGAAATAAGTGAAAACCGAAATTCGGATGGCTGGACCAGGGACATCTTCTCATATGCAAAGCCCGAACATTAATCAGCCACCAACTATGCCTGGTAACGTAATCGTGTAATTTGAATTACCCTTTAATAGTGTTTATTTGTTAATTTCACTTACGTTAAAATGGTTTTTATTGTCATTTAAAAATAATATCAAGTTACTGCTCAAATCATCCCTAAATCATTTAAGGAAACAATTAAGCTTATTACCCTAAGAAGTATCCAGTAGAAGGTAGAACTGTAGAGGAAGACAGAGATTAGAATATATGAAACAAATAATTGAGGACGTGGTATGTAGAGATGAAGAGGTTAGCAGAAGATAGGAAGGGTTGGAGGATTGCACCGAACCGGTCAAAAGACTGATGACATCAAAAAAAAAACACACTTAAGATTTTGGTCAAAAAACCTTCGCTTTATATCGCTACCAATCCAAACTATATATGGTAGTCATATTCTCAGCTTTTGCAAAATAAGGTTCTTCTATAATTTCAACATAACAGAGATAAATTTGTCCCACAAGTCTATGCCGGTTTTAAGAAAGTTGTTTCTCTTTTGCCTTCAGGACCTGAAGGATTGCCTATGTTGCTATTCTCGGTCTGTAATTCTGGTTAGGTTTTTTCTAACTATTGACGTTAGTTGCGATGTGATAATACAAGCACAGGAATTCCGTATATCACAAAGCCTTAAACAGAGTTCTCTGTTACTGATTCCAATATTATCTAGTTGTGCTGATCGACTCTGAGAACGTTTGTATAAGTAGACACATTTCTTTCATTGAGGAAGGAAAGAAAATTTTAATGATTAGTTTGGTTGTGTCATTAAGTGTTATTTGTTTCTAAATCATTGTGCTACTGTGACATGGAAAGTTCTTGGGTTCGATATGGCTAAGAATTCTCAAAATTAAATTTCAACTGTTAAAATTAAAAATAGGGGTGGGGGGATCTTTTTGGGGGCGAAACGAACCATAAGTTTTAACTCAGCGATAATGATACGTACTGAACCTAATGAAATTGATGAGTAAATTTACCTGCGAAACATTGTTAATAATTACGGAACAAGAACAATATAATGTATAGCGTGAGTGATGATGGTAAGATTACGGACGTTCTTAATCCATCCTTCAGCAAATATATCGAAACGAATACAAAATGTTCACACATTTGTAGGTGGAGCTTAAAACAAGCTTTAGACTGGAGCAAGATCCGGATAGGAAGTGGAAAATTAACAGAAATGAGATTCTTCAGAACAACCAGAGAATTAAATCCTAAGGGAGAACATAATAATCGTAGTAGTTATAAGAAAAAACCCAACAGTATAAATGACGGGCTTTAGAAAACTGTAATGGATTGTGAAAGCATCGAGAACAATGCCTCTGCAGAAACTACTTGCAGAGATGGAGCAGATAACGCAGTGTCACAAATAAACGAAAAAGTGACAGGTAAGAAGGAAGAGAGGTCATCACATTTGCTCTGAAACGGGACGTATATACTCGTAAATACCTTGCCTTCTCTAGAATTACATCAAGCGTTTTGAAAGACCATTGATCTCTGTGTTGTATACGCGCGCGTGTGGAGTGCTGTCACAACAATGGTCGGCAGGACGGGCGGCCGAGTGTCGCCGCGCATGCGCAGTGGCCGCAGACTCCACAGCGCGCCGCCGCTCCCGCAGCAGAGCAGACGTCACGGCGTCGCCGTCGGGACGCCCGCAGGGGACACACAGGTGAGTCGCCGGCTCGCTTCCACAACTGGTGGTCTGTTTTCAAGCTTTGTTTACTGTTTCGACACTGACCTCGAGACGTGTAAAAGACGCAGAAATATGAAATTTCTATGAGCGTCCCTTTAGCGTACTAGGCATTGCACGACCGTATTGTCTACAATTATGTACATTGCCTTTATTTTACAGTACAATATAACAAGGTACACACAAAATTACATGTTATAATTTTTTTATACCGTAGGTTGGTCGTGCGAGTACAGGAATACCATTTCAGGACATAAAATCTAACTGATTTCACTAACTTCCAAGCGCTATTTCCTGGACTGCCCTAATATCACTCTCCCTTTCACACACAATTGACCGACGTTGGTCTTTAGTTTCCGCCAATGCCCCACCCTAATCAATTAGTCGAATCTGTAATAGTTAATTGCCTACTATACCTTCCAGGACAAAGCTACAGATATCTAACGATGGACGCGATTACTGATGAAAATTATATGAATCACAATTTTGTTGCAATTCTTGAAAATGCCACAGGCGTAATGTTAATTACAACTTTTTTCCCTCTGGTGGAGAAAAACGGCAATTACTTGATATCAAACATTTAGCTGTGTCTGCTCACCCTTTACATAATGAAGCAATTATAGAATTTCATCAGTTAGCAATTACATCTTAAATTAATTATTGATGGGACGTATTACAAAGTTTGTATTTAGCATTAGTTTCCATTATTTGTTAAGCGCTGCAATTATATTTAAATTAGGCTACATTTGAATAATCGTCTGTGATAGTAAAAAAGAGTACCGCTTTATACATCCGCATTGTTGTTTGATGCTTTTATGATGCGATCTAATCTACACAGGCGCATGGGAAACCCACTGATAGTTAAACATTATTCAGATTTAAGGGACAGATTTAGGACATGGGTGGTTTTAATTAAGTGTTGTGTCCGACCTGTGTTATCCTTTCACTTATGATTATCACTAACACTAGAATAGTCTAATACAGCGGTTCCCAACCTATGGGTCGCGACCCACTGGTGGGTCGCGGCGTCTGTTTTGGTGGGTCGCGGAAATATCAACGTTTTTACCACAATGATGTATATTATTGGTTTTGAAAAAAAATACAGAATTATACTATGTGTAAAAAGTGACCTAAGGTTAAAATTAATAAGTGTTAACCCTGATATCGATGCTCTCATCAGCAAACACCAGTGCCAGAAATCTCACCGATTGTAAAGTTGTTTTTTTATAATAATTAAACATATTTTTCATTATCTTTGTAAAAAAGCGGGAGGCGTCTGCACAAAGCATCGCCTCATCGAGTTGACGGCTGAAATTCCAGGATTAGTTAAAACTCGATTTGCAAATTAAAATGACACGGATGTGCCAAGTCATATCTTGGTGGGAAACACCTACAAAACCCATTTTAGTTTACCATTCTGTTTTCCTGCTCCCAGTCTTCCATATTTTCATACTTTTGGGCGCAGTAAAACACAATGATTAAGCTACCAATCAAACACTAAAATCAGGTCTGCAGCTGGTTTCCACCAAAAAGCGAATTGGAAAATCAGTTGCATTTTAATATGCTGATCGCGTTACTTCTAATCGTGGAATTTCATCAGTCAACTTAATGAGGTGATGGTCTGTGCAGCTGCCTCCCGGTCTATAATATGTTTGTTGTTTTATGTATTATCAATCCTTGTTTTTGTTGATAGTATTTCCTTTGTACCAAAATTTGTCTTTTCCTTTAATAGGATAGTCGATAGCGTATCGAGGTCATACAACATTTCCCATTCTGATATTAGATAGACTCTCTTATTAGGTGGGTCGAGAAATTTTTTTTTTTACTTAAAAGTGGGTCGTGTACCAATAAAGGTTGGGAACCGCTGGTCTAATACGGTTAAGGAAAATGAGAAATAAACACAGATGCGCTGAATGGTTATAAAGCCGAATCCATTAAAAAAACTTAATATTTCCTAATACGTACCCTACATGATATTTGAAAAGAGGATTGTGGCGTGTTTGTGGAATGTGGTCTTCGTGAGTATGCCGCTATAAACAAACAATGTTTCGACGGTCCATTCTCGAGTTCACCAGATTCTCTCAACGTTGTAAACATCGTAATAGCCTGATGAAGACGGCAAAGTGCAGCATCGAAACGTTGCTTTTTGGGCTTTAAGGCGCGCAAACTTAGTGGTAATTAATGGCCTTTATCGATATGTACCGCTTATACGATATCACACTCGCAATGACTGCATTGTATACGGTATTTTCTTAACTTTATTCAATGTCCACTTAGTTATTACTTTTAAATTACTAATGTAATTTGACAGGCATAATTATTGGTCCTTATGTGCGCGATAATGTGAAGAAATTTCCTGAAACATCTGTTTTAAAGCGTCGGTAGACGTAAGTGACGAATGGGTTTAATTTTTGATAAGTATGGTTTGCCGACATCTGTCGACATTTTGAACAAATTAAGTTGGTACAGGTATTTATTTCAGCAACACTACGACCGTAAGCATTAATAATTATACTGCTTAAATCAAATCTAAATTATTAGACAGCATGAAAATGATAAAACTAGATGATACAATCGAGTATGGCATAACTATATGACATTTTATCATTTCATCACTATGTAGCTTGAAAGTGGTAACCAGAAATTGAGGATACAAATTTTTTCAGCTGTATCAGAATTTTTCTAAAGTAACTATAGGAATTGAATGGTGTTACCAGAATGTTGCTTTGCTGTGTTCGCATCTCTCAGATATTCACAATAGTAAAAACCTTCCAAAAGAAGACTAGTACCACAGTGATGAATCGATGTTCAATGGATTCCAGATTCATTTTTAACATCAATTATTGATCATTCACTCTCCTATAATCCTCGTGTGTCACAGAACTAGATTTGACATTTTGAGAACAATATTTTGTCAGTAAAATGTAGTGTTTTCTTATTTCCTGTTGTTAATTATTAATATTCTTACACAACAATTTGCAGTCGTTAAATTACAGGTTTTTAGAAAATGTTTTATTGATAGACGATTAGATTTTCGAATTTTTGTAGTGTCAAACGTACGTTGGTGAAAACACCTAGGTGTGTGAATTAGCACTCAGCAGTTCGTGTATGATTTCGTAAGGCAGCTTACCCGCTCTTGTACCGCAGTTGGCGGCGCGGAGGAGACAGGAGTGTAATGGCCTGGCAAAGCTGTAAGAGGAACTTACTGCCTGAGTTTACGACGCTTGAGTTAAACAATAAGACACTTGAATCCCCGGCAACCAGTGACTCGAACATCGCTCGCCTCATTTCAACGAGAGAAAGTGCTATTAACATTCAACAAAAACTGTTATTACGGAGCCAAATTAGAGTCTGGTTATGTTTAGAAGATACAGCTAAATTCTCTTGCTGTAAATAATGTGAGAACAACCTATATAATTTTAAAAGCTTCAATGTTCGAGAGACGCCGATGTACAGAAAGGCCGCAATGTTGATAGAGTTTTAATTGGGTATGCACTCCACGTTTAATCCACCCCACCCTGCCGCTTGAGGTGTGTCTACCTCAGCGCTCATTCACGTGATAAAAGTCGGCGGAATATAGTGTTACAAAACAGGACTTCACAATTCATAAGAATATTTTTAACACAAATTTTAGCGTGGTTAAACATTATCAGACATAATACTAATTTAAACTACGTCTCTGGTCACAGTCAACTCAGACAAATTGGCAGCGTCGGTGAAGTAATATTCAGTGAGGCATGCCATCTAGTATCGACCAAGAGTGGTGGGTGCGCGATTAACGCTCTGGCCTTACATTCTGGAGGACGCTGGTTCGAATCCCCGTCCGGGCATCCAGATTTGGGTTTCCCCAAATCACTCTAGGCGAATGCCAGGATGCATTCTTCAAAAAGCCATGGCCGAATTCCTTCCCGTTCCTTGCACCCAGTCCTTTCCCGCCTCTAATAACCTCGACGTCGACGAGGCGTAAAGCCATAAGTAAAAAAAAAAAAAAAGAAAAAACTCTAGTATCGCTGTTCTTCGTTTTCGCTAAGCTGCTATCGGTGAATTTGGAGCCCATTGCCACTTTTATGCCCCACTTCTTACAATAAGTCATCACGGTAAAACGACAGTTCTTTGATAGCCCCCTAAGTGCAGGGTGGGCTACACTCAGCTCATAACACATACGGGCAGTGTACTCCATCTGTGTCCAAGAACTTTGATCATTACGGAACGTCTCAGCTATTACTTTAAAGAAATGCTTCACTTGACGTATTTTTCCATCCTGCTTGATGATTTGTTGTTTTATATAGTTCGCTTTGTTTGTATGTTGCTCCAAATTTTCTGACGTTTCGAATTCAGGATCGCAACATTTTAGTCTCACTGACTCTTATCACGTGATTGAGCGCTGTTCTTCTTGAGTGGTAAGATCTCCATCCGCCCTTGTCAGGATCTGCGTCCGGAACTTGAATCGCCGGGGTTTTGACTGTTCTTTAAGGTGTTCTTCATCTCTAGTGAGGCTTGCTTTGCATATGTTTTGCAGGCTATGACGTATCGTGACTCAGGAATCACGTTGAAGCCTTAGACACATCTCAAGAACCGAGCGTGGTGGGTGAGCGGTAACGCTCTGGCCTCGTATTCGGGAGGACGCCGGTTAGAGTTCCCGTCTGGGCATCCAGATTTGAGTTTGCTATGGTTTCCACAACTCACTTCAGGCGAATGCTGGATGCTTCCTTTAAAAGGCTATGGCCGAATTACTTCCCGTTGTTTGACCCCCAGACCTTTCCCGCTTCTAATGGCCTCGACGTCAACGAGACGTAAAACCATAAGCAAAAACAAATCTCAAGCGGTATAGTTATTGAAATAGTTAAACGTGATTGCGCGGTGAATTAAAATTCTGTCAACATTGATGCTTTATAGAGGCCGAGAGTACAGCCTGGACCACTATAGACCGGAGTTACATAAATTGCAACAACCAACCACCGCAGCTGATGCCTGGAGCTATTACAAATTAAACTGTAGACATTGTAATCTAGATGTTTTACCCGAGTGGAAATCGTTGCCGCACACCGTACGGATTCTTTCACTCTTGCCACATAGACGTCAGTCTTTCGTGCAGGTGACTTCCTTCAAATGCAATAATCGGATGAAATGATTGCAGTGGCGATTTAAGGGAACCAATCCCGGGAACGTTCAGTCCTTGCATTTCTGAGGACGCCAATTGAAATCCGCCTCCGGCCATCCGGATCTTTTCTCAGTGGAATGTTGGGAAATAAATACCCTAGTGATTTTCACTTGGCCTTCTGCGGTTTATTCTCAACTAACGGGATAACGCATTTATTGTATTGTCACTTAACCCTCTTTGCTATATTACCTATTACTCGAGTTGATTTGTTTGTGTGTTAGGCAAATTTTGCGAATGAAATTGAGACCCATCGCAGCAGTCTCTGCTAAAGGAAAGGCGCCTGAAAAACGCCATCATAAACGAAAGAGCCTCATGCCCGAGATCTGAATTGGATGTTATATTAAATTCTTCGAGTCAAGTGTGGAGCGCTTTTAACGTCGATGATCACGAAAGTATGGCAATATAGTAAGAAAATATGTAGAAAAAAGTGTAAACGTGATATGAGATAATACAGAACAAATATACTATGAAAACAGTTTGGTTCAAGAAGAGTTACCGTGACAAAGCATTACCACATTTACAGAAATTATTATTAATATTGTTATAGATATTCAAAGTCGTCAATGACACGTAACTGACCATAAATTTTATTAAAAATGAGCAAACTTATTGGGGGGAAAAGTCTGAAATCTTAAGCTGAAGAAATGTGATTGGGGGCCTGTCTCATGCTGAGCAACTCTGCAAATTTTCACGTTATTCTTCTGAGTGATTTTGCCACATCGCTGATTCGAATAAACGGAGATCTGTTCGACGATCCTCCTTTACGCTCCATGTAATCCTGGCAAGGATAACATAAATTAAATGCGCAGCTAAGCCAATTCCCATTTCCGTTAAAGGCGAGGAACTTTCTAATAAAGTAACAGACAGACTCCAGCCAAGCGTAGGGTAAGATCATCAGGGAACTTTGTTACAAGATTAACTGAGGTGGATAGAATTAGCTTGTTTGTGATTCCTTGCTATCTTACTAGGGGGAAAATGGTTACAAAACTACTATTCGATTACGTGACACTGTCGAGATTATAACTAACAAGATTATATCATGTTTTAAAGTGTTGTCTTGGCCTATGTTCTTTGGATTGTTTCTCTAAGTCGTAATTAAGGATAAATTTGTAAAATGTCTCTAGAAACTTGTATTTGTCTGTACAGAATGATGGATATCAAATTTTGAAAAAAATCATCGTTTAGTATATTATCGCCACCACACTGACTTAGGTTAAGGTCCAGGTTTTTTTTTTTTTTTTTTTTTTTTTACTGGTTCGTAGTATTAAGGTGGAAGTGGTGACCATATTTAACATTTGCCTACCACAATTCCTGAAACCATCAGTCAGGAGCTGAAACCAAACGTAACTCTCTTTGTCAACTAGATTGTAAGTTACAACGCATAGCGTAACTGCTTGGTTCTTCTTTGCCCGGGAGAATTTGTGTCTTGAGCACTCATCATTTGAAAATGTTACATGTGGAATTGCTGAACAATTCTTTGATGAATATTTTGCGATAAATGTTTTCTGGTGATAATTTTTCACGATTTTTGTTGAATTTTTTTAAAATTAGATCATTCTGATCAACAAATTTGCACTAAGCTTCCTTTAATTGCGTGACTTATAACTGCATCTGTGGCAGCTGATGGATCCTGTGGTACTCTGAATAGAGGGTCAGAAGAGGACGGAGAGCATCGTCAGCTTCCTGGGAATCGCCGAGACAATTGAGCAAGAGCTATTAAAATATTTTGTAAGGAAATATTTCACGGTATTTGTTTCTCTATGTCTTTGATGAATTTTTGAAATCGGTGGTAATGAAAGTACAGTTTAGACATTTTTAAAGCGTAGCCTTACAGGACTTGTAATATATGTCCCGAAGTACAACAACGCCTCAAGAATATTTGTGATAACGGCAAGAGCGATAAAAAATTTGAAGAGAGAGCCGCCATCAAATCTTGAACGCGCGGTGTTTCTTGCTCATCTATGGCTGGAATCGTGAATCTTTTAATACGTATAACCCACTTTGTATCTCTATTGATGGCAAGGTATCGCCAGACTTCTAAAGTGCAGGAGAATTTTTAGAAAGGGGAGTTTGTCAGCGTTATAAAAAACAATGTATATATTTTTAATAATTATGTATTTTTAAAACTATGTGTTTTAATTTTAATGAATTCCACCATCTTCTCATCGATGCAACGTTTTATAATGGAATAATTTCTTAAAATGAACAAAGAGAATGTTAACCATTGATATTATATTTTTTTTGAAATTCTCTATTATCGATGATTTCTTCACCTAACAATTCCTTTGTCGCACAATGAACATAAATGGAACTGTTATTTTTTTAACAAATTTACGTAAAAATGATTTTTAGGCACCTAGAAACTTTTTTTTTTTTTTTTTTTTTTTTTTTTTGCGTGGCTTTTTTCCGTGGCGTGTACTTCTTCGTTACGGTCTGGTGGTTTCTTTCTCCAGATACTTCACATAAACTTGTCTCTGTCTGCATCATCTTCTGTTTACAGCAACTATCACGTTTTGTCTATGCCTAATTGGAAATAGTTCTGCATTATTTAAACTATTAGACAACGTAGCTATACCGATAAAATTAGTGACAGAAGAATGTCGATATAGTAGTGTGTGAATGTAAAGTATATACTCACATTGACATCAGTATTGTAATCCTGAAGTAGATGTTATGGGAAAAAATCAATCGCGGTTGAATAATTACAATTTTCTATCCCTGTGACTTTACAAAGAATTTAATGGAACTCCAGCGTTAATGCCTTCTGGTTGTGACATGTTTCTGATAAATTATTTTGCAGAATATAATACCCTTCTCCAGTCTACTTTTATCATTATTTTCTAATGTGTCAAAGGCAATACCCTCAATTCGTTTAAGCGTTCCGTCATTGGTGGTGGCAAATTATCACAGTTACCTTTATTTTTGGAAATCATTTGAGACAATAGCTGTATGCTCGATATGAGTTAATGATCCCCGTACGTTGGCAGCACTGCCCTGAAATCCTAGTTCTACTGACTGCGTCGTCGACGAGCAGTAATTGCAAAGTAAAACAGCTATTTGACAGGACATAAGAAGCTCTACAAACTATACTAATAACTTTATGACCAGAACTATAAAGTTTCTGCTTCACAAGTCGTTTTATTGCAAAAATAAATGAAATTCTGTTGAAATTTGGTAAATAAATAGGAACAGCTAGATAATGTAGGTTTGCGTACGAAAATAAAGATATTATAAAACCTGTCATAATCACTAACGTAGCGTAAGGTTCTTTACACTTATTGGTACTAGAAGCTCTGTATGCAGCGTTTAGCTGTGTTACACCATTTCTAACTTTTATCGTGAATAACATTGTCTCAAAAATGACAAGTTTCACTTTGCGGAGACTGCTCTCTCATGGGATCGAAGGCAACATGTAGAACCCATTCTGTACTGTACTGCTATAAATTTCGATGGGCTCTAATTTCGGAAACTTATCGATGCGCTCTTTCGGTGTATGGCAAAGCGACTAGCGGTACTGTTATAGAGTATGTTTGACTGTATTTATGCTATGTAGAGGATAAAATGTATACGATATTGGGGGATGTTTGTAATTAGATTACTGCTGCTAGACACTTCAAAAAATAATTGTCAGTGCTACTTATTTGACAACCAATATTATCACTAGAGTAAAATAGAAAACCCGTACACAAATGTAAACATTGCACTGGACTTATTTCATCATACCCTGGTAAAGCTGTTAGTATCGGGTCAGGTAGCTTAGCGTTTGGCTTCCTTACCTAGTCTTGAAGAATCGCCGGTTCGAGTCAGTCCAGGGGCAAGGGCATTCGAATGTACTGTGTTCTAGCGATGTTGTTGTTGTGTTGTATAGTCATCAAATTAAAAATAAGTAATTAACTCATAACAAGAACTTTTGTGATGGATTATGGGATGTAAAGACCGAATACCATTTTATAAACAGAAGGAGACACTTTCATTCAGAAAACAAGCAAAGTGTACAAAGAAGAACCATTTTCACATTCTTATTTTCAAGGTGCTGTATTCGTTTTCTTGTAGAAACAAATAAATGGTAATCGTGGCTATTTGAGTGACAAGTGTCGTAGGAAAAATGGATTTTCCTAAAACTATGCTATCATTGGAGCAATGGTATCATACCTGTCATTTTTACGTAAGGACAAATATTACATATAATGGAATTTAGAGACTATCGTATGTCAACACGGAGTACCGTGCTTCGTGTAAAATGGGGAGTAACATTTAAATCTCCTTTCCATGCACCGAGGAATGCGAATCTTTGCTCGAGCGTTTTTTCCAAGCCAGAATTCTTCCCAAGACGCTTGGTGGACTGTTATACCGTAAAACAAGACTCTGTTAAAGACGCCTAACCCACGGAGTCACAGTACAAAGAAGTGTGTCGAAACCCTACCATGCTCGCAGTTAGCAACTGATCTGATGGCGCAGTTGCTTAAGCAGTTCACTGGGATCTGACAGTCCTCGGTATAAATCCTTTAAACTAACTTTCCTCTTTTTCAGAATTTTGTTTTGTTCGAGTGAAGTATGTGCGCTAGAACGCGCCTTGGTTTGGTTTCGACGTAAGATAATAAGTTCACCATAACTAACGGGTTAGGCTAGGTTTTCTGCAACAGAGGTGGGTTGCATTTACGTGAATTAACTTCACGTTGGGATCTCCGGTCGATAATGCCATACACACTTACTCTATTTAACAAACAAATATAACATGAACCACACAATTACGCAAATCCTAGAGGATAGCTCTATGAGGAAACACCGTAAACTACTCCACTGCCTTGATTCTCTTGCTGACATCTGTATCCAGAATTCTCTCTCCCTTTGACACTGGTTGTCTACTTCTGTACCATCACCCATCAATTGTCCCAGTGTTCAAACAGTTAACTACAGATATAGCCTACTTTTGTAAATTAAAGTTGGATTTAGTTATTTACACTACAGAGAACATATACAGGCATAATTAAAAAAAGTATCTATTAACGCTAGGACTGATAAGTTGAGTGGGATTGGACTACAAGAATGTAATGTCTTTATTTTGAAGATCCCTAACATATTCAGTATAGGTTATTTTCTGTCATATCATTATCATATACTATTTCTATAAGGTGTTTTTCTTGTCACCAGCCCATATCTCCATTGATAACTAACAGAAATGTATGAATGAAGTATCATTTTAAAGCTTAATGTCTCTACTTTGAACACAACATATTTTAAGAAAGGAATTTTTCGGAATTCAACCCTTAAAGGGCAAAAGTATCAATATTTCTGCAAGGTGTTTTTGTGTCACGAGCAATTTACCTCCCTTGATATCTAACCGATATAGATAAATGATGTATCATTTTAAAGTTTAAGGTCTCCGCCGTCGTCACATCATATTTTAAGAAAGGAATCCTTTGGAATTCGACCCTTAAAGGGCAAAATTATAATTATTTCCAAACGTATTTATTTGAGTTTTTATTTTTTTTATTTTTTTGTTTATTTTTTTTTGTTTCAAGCTATTTATTTCCCGTGATATCTAATCTAAATAGAGAAATGAGCTATTATTTTAGAGATAAAGATTTCTGCTTTGGTCAAATCATATTTTAAGAAAGGAATTTGGCCCTTAAAGGGCAATATTATCATTATTTCCGCAACGTATTTTTTTATCATGAGCCATTTATCTCCCTTGACATGTAACCGAAATAGATAAATGAGTTATCACATTAAATATTGAGGTCTTCTTCTTTGGTCACATAATTTCTTAAGTACGAAGTTTTTCGTAATTTGAGCCTTAAAGGGTAAAAGTAATAACTGTGAAACTCGCGCTTGTGAGACAGTTCACAACCCAGCCGCTAGATAGCAGTAGCACATATCACAGACAAATTTATAACCTGCTTCACTGGCGTCGACTTTTGTTAAGTAATTTTCGTAAGGGTCATCTAGTCTTACTGTATTTTAAATCATAGTGTCAATATTCTGATCATGTCACCTCAAACGACGTCGTGTTGGGACTATGTACTTACCACCACATGAAGATATATGAGGAGTGTCTAATTCAGAGTAAATTTGTGGGTAAATTACGCTGCTATTACTGTTACACCAGAAATAAATTTGAACACGCTTACGAACTCAAAGAAACACTCGAATTGAGAAAAAACAAATATTCGTAACTGTCGTCTACGGTGGAAGCGCCTATACTGCAGTGGTGATGTCAGTGGAAACTAGAGTCCACTTGCGTAAAAGAAAATTAAACAAAGGGCAGGAAGCTAGTTCAAATTAACCCTAATGCAGATCCAGAGGTTGTTAACCTGCACTCATACATAAAGCTTGCGTAGCTCTTAAAATACTTTATATACATTATTCCTGAAGCTTATTTGCTGTTTATACGTCAGTAAAATATGCTACTGGTCAGGGAATATTTACCGCCAATATATCGAAAGATCCGCTGTTCGAATCCTTGTCGCGGCGGGGTTTTTCATTAGCCTTTAACCTGAATTTCACCTCCGACAATGCTTGCTGTGTAATGTGAAGTACGCAAGAACGCTTCCGTGGTTCGGATTCCACGTTAAACTCTGGCTAAGGACCCAAATTGTAACACTGATGTGTATACATCCACAGCAGATTCAAGCCAAACTAAGGCTTATCGCGGTCCTAGCTGTACATACATACAAAATGTTAGTATTTCTTCTTCTATGAATGTTCTGCCAGTGTCATGGTGTAGGAGGTTACCATGGAATATGTTTACACCTCCATGGAAACGTCTGGGAAAATTAACTGTAGTGGTTTTCCATCGTTAAGATCAACAGATCTTTCAATTTAAATAATATCTTTATTTTTATTCATTTTTGTCTTTTGTTATTTGGAGATAACTTTTTGCTAATTATATTAAAGGTGGAGTACAATTTTAAATGACTCTGTTATACTCTTATTCATGGATCGCTTTAAGAACACATCACGAGAACCCGAGAAACTACCAATTATTAACAAGATTCATACCTTTGTGAGGTGATTATATCCAATACCTAAATCGGTTGTGTGATAATTGGAATATTCATTTGTTGGCGATTATTTCTGGTTGTTTCAATGTGTAACAGAAACAGAGGGATTAATCCTCACAAGCATGTTATGAACCTTTTGAGAAATATCTTATATCTTTATACGAGTAATCCTTATATTTTTTTATTAAGTTTACCTAAATAGGTAACGCGATTTTACAAAAAAAAAAAAAAAAAATCAGCAATTCTTGTATCTGGTATCTCGGCAACGGCTCTAACGCCATCTCGTACCAGTACCAGTAAGCAGACTGATGTCTGTTAAGTTCTCTTTGGTTCCAGCAAGAAATTTTTATATCTTTAAACGAATAATTTTTGTACACTAGTTAACCAATGAGAACAGTATCGTGGTCAGTCAATGAATGGTAATATAATAATATGGAAATAAGTAGATGCAAGTATTTATTATTTAAAGGTATTTTATTTTGAAGGGGAGTAATAAATATAACTTTTGCTTTAAAAATTCGTTGTCATTAAATGCTATGTGTTTAACTGTAAAATATTTAAAAAGTAGATGTTTAATGAATGTTGTCTTTGTCAGATGTCCTTTTTTCAATCTTCTTTCCTTTACAAAACTTTTTTAAAACAATATTAGCAGTTATAATGTAATAAACACAAAAATAAATTCTAATGAATCTACAATCACGTGAAAAATCTACTTACGAGTGTCCATACGAAAAAAACAGGTTATCATAAATACAATCTTGCCTTTTGAAGCGTCTGACCTTGGGCTTCATTAAGGTTCATAACGAAGGTTACTTCTATTGGGAATGTTTCCTTATCATTTGGAAAGGCACCAATCCCTATCCAATTGTTTGAAGCTAGAATTTTCGGGTTTATTAATGTGTTTTGTTTCATCACTTGTGTTCTCTTTAAATATACAGTCACGTGGCTCCACAACTTGTTGAGTATTTGGCATCCAAATCCTATACCCACGTCCATATATTACGTATCCAACCAATACTCCTTTATTGGCTCTTACTGAGAGTTTACAGTGGCGTTTCTGTTTAGGAATATGCACAAACAATTCACATCCTATTGCCCGAAGATGAGCGACACTTGGCTTCCTGCCAACACATAATTCATATGGAGTTTTAACTTCGTGATGACTGTTTGTGACTCTGTTCCTGATATATGCTGCAGTATATATTAGTTCTGCCCAAGATGCCTTAGACAACCTGCTACTGCTGACTTCACTTATTACTAAATCCATCAGAGTTCTGTTGAATCTCTCTGCGATTCCATTTTGCTGTGGTGTGTAAATCATTGTCTTTTCATGTACTGTACAATGCCATTAAACTCACAGAACATATCCCAATTCTTTGAGCAAAATTCAAGTCCATTATCTGTTCGAACTCGCTTTAAAGTTTTGCCCGTTTGTTTTTAAACCTGGATCTTCACTGCTTTAAACTGTCAGTACACTTCCTTTTGTTTTAAGAAGTCTGATGAAAGTATATCTGCTAGCATCATACACTATGCTAAGAAAATATCTGTTGGTCCCATGAGATCTGTATGAACGAGATTCGAAATTATTTCATCACTTTTCCAGTTGCTTGATGGCTCTGTCACAAATGGCAGCCGTTTCGTTTTTCCTGCTAAACAGTCATTACATGGTGTAGGAGTTGTCAACTCGCAGTTTAAACCATTTACAGACAGCGTTTTGACAATTTTTATAATCTGATTCTTGCTAACATGCATTAGTCTTTGATTCTACAGACCTAATGGTTTTAACTTTCAATTTTCATAGTATAATGAGCTTACTACACTCTTCTTTAAATTAGGTTCTGTTCTCACCACATACAAGCGACCCACTTTCAGTAGGAAATTTGTACTGTCATCGTAAATGCAACATCCATTTTTATTAAAAACAACTTTCTTGTTATTTTCAGTTAACTGTTTAACTAACAAAGTTTCATGGCTAATACCAGGCACTAAAAGAGTTTTTTTTCAATTTTTATGTCACTATTTGAAGAGTTATTACCTATGATATTTGCATTTACACTACCTTTTCCAACTGTAGGTGTCGTTGTGCAATTTGCTGTCACAACATTTTCAGCAGTAAGATTTTTACTAATCCCAAAAAAAACCTTTTCTCTGGAGACATGTCATCAGTAGCACCCGAGTCTATGACCCAAACATCGCTATTTAATATAGCTGATCCACATGAAACACTCGTTGTGAATGCACTAGATGAACGTTTGCTAAATGATTTATTAGGACATACATTTGCAAAATGACCGTCGTCTTTACAGATAAAACACTGGCCTTTGCCAATTTTGCCTTTTCGTATTCCTTTCTTCCAGTGTTTTCCATCTTCGTTGCTGGATTTCACATCTTTGCAATTAGATTTAACGTCCATAATTTTCGTGTTCACTTTCTTCACGAATAATGCAGACTGTTTCGTGCCTTCGTTTTCTTTTGGTCTTGAAGCTTCGGCAAGAAGACTCCTTTTCACCGTAGCACATGTAAACTCGATTTCTGGTAGGTTACACAAAGCTGTTGCAATAGAATCCCATTCGTCGGGAATGCTAAGCACAAAATCATCATAGCTAACTCTGCATCTTCTATGGCGTTGCCAACACTAGCAAGATCTGCAACAGTTCTGTTTATCTGTCCCAAGTATAATTCCATTGAATTATTATCACCGAGTTTCAACGAATACAATTTCCGCCTGAGTTGCACAATACGAAATTTGCTGTCACGCGGTGCATACAACCGTTCCAGCTCCTTACATGCTTCCTTATCATTCGTTAAGTGCTGAATATTCATTTGCTGTTCGTCGCACACAGCAAGTGCGATCTTTGCATAATCTTTATAATTACGTTTTACAATTGTATCTGCGTCGGCAGTCGGTTCTTCTTCACCTGGATCAACAACTGCCCATAAATCACTTTCCATCATTACTATTTTCATTTGGTAACACCACGATGCGTAATTTATACCATTCAATTTGGTTATAGTCGTCGATCGGTGATCAGACATGTTGAATTGATTTAAACTACTTCTATCTGCCGTAACCTTCACGCTAAAAAATCCTGAGCCAACTTTTTTGTATCGACGCTACAACTTAACGATTGCGCAATGAATTTTACAGTTTATAACACATCTGCGCTGTAACTGGTCCCATAACCAATGTTATTATTACTTAAATATAAGCAGTTATGCGCGTAGAACAGTATTGCACTAAAATAAACTGTAAAGAACGCGTTATTGCGAACAGCAATTCTTTATTACAAGTTCACACGCCAATGCGCAATACAACGTACATCAACAACATAGACCAGAGAGATTACAAGCAATGCAAAGAATAATTTAACCTCTGTGCATTTCACTGATAATCTCTACAGTTTAACTGTAATCAAATTTCACGCAAAATCGTGCGTATTGAACAGAAATCGAAAGATGCCAAGCGAAGATCGGTCACCCAGGTACTATATAGTAAAGATAAATGGCATTCGATAGTACGCCTAATCATGATCTATGCTTCTGGTTACTTCGAGAACAAAGTAAAAAGAAAAATAGGTGATGTGGGTGTGCTATATCTGAGCAGCGCTAGTGTTGGTTCATATTTCAGCGGAGAGTGTTCCGGATCCAGCAGACCCTGCTTACTTATTAACGTGCTCTGCCCTCGCCACGGGTCTCACATTAAGGTCGATCCCTCGCCAGCTTTTGTGATGGCCGCAGATATTTACATGAAACTCTCGTTAGAGCTATGTTTAAGAGAAGATGCCTGTCGCATCCGGGATACGTTTGCTGCTGCAAGTGGAGTAACTGAAAATGTTAGACGGAAAGTCATCCATCGCAGCACACAGCAATAACCCTATTCTTACATTGGTTTTCTGTACAGTAGTTGCGATCTGGTTAATGGTGACTACATTTAAGTGACATAAACAGTCGACGAAGAAAAGTAAGATATTAGGATCAACAACTGCTAAATTTCCAGCTTAAGTTCCGAAGAGTAGAAGTCTATTTTCGTCTAACTTGACGCAATTGTTTGACTAATTCTCTGATAAGATCGCTATAACTATCTGAAATCGTCATTGCTCTTCGTAGTTTATATTAACAACTAGATTTTCTCGCCCACTAACTGTGTTTCATTTGAGATAGTCATAAATAAAGATACACAAAAACAGCAACAACAACAACAACAACAACAACAACAACAAAAAGAAACAGAAATTTCTAATATCCGAACCTCACCTTCTATATTTTTTTTTAAAAAGATTAATGTTATTTTTGGTTATTGTTTCTAGCAATGAATGTTTTGAACGCTTATAACATATTCAGTTCATATACTAATATACGAATGACAGAGATGGTTGTTTCTCAACCTGTAGTGGTCCGCGAAAATGTTAGCAGGCAGAATATTAAATATTGAGATACCGTACTTGTACTGTGTAAGGCGATAAACGGGTATAAACTAAGTACAACTTTTTAAAAGCCATGAATATTTCAATTACCAGGCAACAATCTGGCTTTTCCAGGATATGAGGATAGGAAAATCATTGTTCCTACAATAGTCTATTCACTAACTACGTTTCCAGTAGAAATCATAGAGAGCGCCGTTCACTTAGTGATTATATTAATGACCGTTTTCTGATGGTCTTGTAGTAGGTGTGAGCAGCCGTGTTAGATGGCAAGGCTAGTAACATAAGTGTGATGAACTAAACAACAATAAAAGGTGTCACGCGTTGTTTCTTTTATTTTGTGTATGTAGATCGATGGTATAGTGTAGCATTCCGCATACAGTAACATTGTTATTCATCTCCTTAGTGGATACTAAGAGTCTGCTCAGTATGTAATTCACTTTTCGCAGTTCACATTCAATTTGATAACTGTGTTGCCGTAGGAATTCAAAACACGCTTTTAGATTTATTATGTAACTAGCATTTGCCCGCTGCTTCACGCGCGCGTGCCTTGGCAGATGTAGAAATTATTTACCGATTTTATTCTCTTATCAGACATTAACGTGGAAAGGCATGAACTGTTAATGTATTCTGAATAGTTTCATTTAATTTCAGTTAATACGTTAGGTTCAGTTTTCATACTGATGTCAGAGAGTTGTTTTATTCATATTTTAACATGATGCAATTGATTCAATAGTAGAAAAGGTTCCTGAAAAATTAACAGTAGTAATTCGTGGTTGTAATTATTGTGCGAAGTATAAACATTTATTGTTTAGAAAGGCTTTCACGGTTCAAACGACGTTCTTTCTTCTGTGCGCTTTCAGAAGCTATGGATTTAGCGTATAGAACCCGGTTATAGGTCAATCGCTTTTCTCGGTGCAGGTTACTTTCATTTGCTCTAGCTATTTCATCTAGTTCTCTTTGACGTTGCAGACGATGTTGTCGGTCTATCTCACTCTCATTTAGCCGAATATTATTTCTGAAAGCAATATTTAACTCAGCTAAAACATAATATTTTTAAATGCTGATATGGAGGATTCCACGTTAACCGTGGTACCGAAAATTTAAATGGATATATAACAGTTGTAACGTTAAGAAAGCTGATATTATAATCATTATGTGTAATTTTTTTTGGCGATTTTATGTGTAAACTTTGCCTGGGATTATATAGCTAGGTATAAGCTTTGTTAAGGATGTATCTGTGGATTTAATGAAAAATATTCTTTCCATGATACTTAACTAAAAAAAAAGGTTTATTTTTAAATGTGGATACCGAGGATTGCAACATAACCACGGTGCCATAAATTTATGTAAATATAGCAGTAATCTACGACTTAGTCCTCTTGGAAGTGTGCTGAAATATAAAAATTCGTTACCAATAATCACAGCATCTCAATTTTTCTGATTTATTTATTTTTTGTTGTTTGGATATTGGTTTTATTTTATGTTGATACACCATCAATTATTCCTGCTTTAAAATAGAAATTTACGTGAATTGGAGCTACTCTTGATTTCAAATCGTCGTATCATTACTGTCATTATTTCAGTCAGATATAATTAATCCAAAAATGTCGAGATGTGATCATGGTACAGTTTATGTAGTAACGTGCATGTAACTGAAACAATTATTTCTGAGTGGCAACATTATCGCAAGTTGTGAATCGCTTGAAATGCAACCTGACAGCTGATATGATGCTTTGTTATAGGCCTAAGAGACGATGCCTGCAGCTTTATAATCTACGCGGTGTAGCATTAGGATATGAAACATTTTTAATTTAAGTTTCTTTCAATATAGCCGTATTTTCTATGGAATTATTTCAGTCGCATGTAAGTACCTGGCGAAACAACCGCCTGGACCAGATGACAATTGACTCGTTTTGTTTAGCATCAGGCATAACGGGTTTAGTTTTAAAATTTACGCGGTGTAGAATAGAATTTTAGGATGCCTAGTTATATTTGAAATAAAAATTCGTTACCAATAATCACAGCATCTCAATTTTTTCTGATTTATTTATTTTTTGCTGTTTGGATATTGGTTTTTATTTTATGTTGATACACCATCAATTATTCCTGCTTTAAAATAGAAATTTACGTGAATTGGAGTTAATCTTGGTTTCAAACCGTCGTATCATTATTGTCATTATTTCAGTCAGATATAATTAATTCAAAAATGTCAAAATGGATCACGGTACAGTATATGTACTAATGTGCATGTAACTCAAGCAATTATTTCTGAGTGGCAAAATTATCGCAAGTTGTAAATCGATTGAAATGCAACCTGGACAGTGATGACAGCTGATATGCTTTGTTATAGGCCAAAGGGACGATTCTTTTAGCTTTATAATTTACGCGGTGTAGCATTAGGATCTGAAATGTTTTTTATTTGAGTTTCTTTCAATATATCCGTATTTTCTATGTAATTATTTGAGTCGCATGTACCTGAATTTTCGGATGCCTAGTTATATTTGCACGTTATAGCCACGAGACATATTAATCGAATAAAGTACTTCCAAATATGTGCAATTCCCCACAAGTCATTATGAAAGAAGTATGTTTTATTACTTGCTGATATTTATAATAGCTGTTTTTCAGACATCGCTCTTCGAGAAAAAACTGAATTTCGTATTAAGTATTGGCTTATTGTGGCTGTATTGTACAGAATTCACGTAGCAATTATGTTCCAGAGACAAACTGTATAACAGTCTACCAGAGACAATACGTCTTCAGTATCTGTAATACAACTTTTTCGTAATTCAACAGACCTGTTACGATTCAAGTAAATGCTGATTATACTTGATTCACGTATTCTTTTTATTTTGAAGTACTGCGGTCCAGAAAAATGAATCGCAGAAGTAAAAAAAAAAAAAAAAAGGAAATCCTAAATTTTGTCAGGTCTCTTTATGAAAGGAGTGACCGTCTGAATGTGTATAATTATTTGTGGTCTACAGTTTCACATTTCTGAAGTTTTTTACTGACTTTCTTCTTCCCATGGTACATATTAGTCGTTAGCTACTTCTGCAGATGTTGATCAGCAACATTAGCTTTAAAAATTTGGAAACACCATGCTAATTGATGCGGTAGTTTTTGCGTTATTAGAGATCAAGCCTCACTACAAACTCAGCTTGCTTACAGATTTATAATAGTATAGATAATGGTACAATGCAATATGTCTCAGATGTTAATAATATTCATATAAGCAAAAAATTAGGCTCATGTAAGACAGTGGTCTGTAGCATTACTTTTGTCAATTTATTGGTCGTCTAGTTGTAAAAGGTTGAAAAATGCTGACATAGATAACAAACTTAACGTAGTTAGTTCTACATTAGCTTTATTCGTTTGCACATTGCAGAATAGTATTTGGCACTATATACATTCCATATTTAAACCGCATAACATTTTTATTCTTTATGGTATTTACGAATTTTTCCAACCCTTACCTTTCCATTTTTAAACATTTTTCTGTTTCAGTGACTTATTTTTGTATTCCCGAAATCCCCACATCATGTTTTTTAGATAGCTTCTTCTTCGTTTAACTATGCCTTACTTTACGTTTTCTAGGATATAATTAGGTTATAGAAAATTCAAATGTATTTGTTCGGATGAAAGTTTCATGTGAAAGCTTACGCAAGAGATATGAAATGTATTTCAGTGCTTTTTTTCCCTAAGACTACATTTTCCCCCGATTTTGCAAAGATTCACCTCATATGTGTTATCATTTCAGCTGCTAAAAACTTCTGACTCCACACAGATTTGGAGAGAAAAATTCGATTTACTTCTCTAAATTGTTATTTTCTCTCTCGCATTGCGTATAAATGGGTCAAGTCCAATTTCAGTGGTGGATCTCAAGATTTGTTTCCAGCGGATATAGTTACAATCCGGTAGGTTAATTTTTCCAACTCTGTGTTCACTGAATTCTAGGAACTTCACGCCAACCACGATTAATACTTAATACTTTGTGCAAACTCTTTCACACACTTTCTACGGCTGTTCCTGAAATAACAAAGTTGATTTAAAGGACTTTGAAAACACTAAACTGAAATTAACTTCAATCTATAAACATCGTTTGTGTTTTAAAGTAGTGTTCTAATTACTCCACTGAACTGCTGCAACTGTTGCTGTGAATTTTAATTAATAATTGTTAATTTATTTAAATTAATTAGTGATGAAGGGGAGGACGGTTCTTTCAATATTCATGAATTGCTTCGTTTGATCACAGTACAATAATTATTTGAATTTCAAATAAATCCAAATTGCACGTGGCGTAAAATGTGAGTAGAAGTGTTTATTCATTGCTCGGCTTTGTCTTATTCTGATTCTCTGTAGCTCACTGCCACTGTGGCGTAATGTTGTCTGATGGCTATATTCGTTGCCACCGTAATCGGTTCCCAGATCTCGTCTCCGTGAAAGACACACGTTCGCTTAAATCTTCTTCGCTGGGAACTAAACCAAAGTCACCGTAGAATTTGGCCCATGAGACCGGTAGACAATGCTGCAACTGCCGTCTCTCGTCAGGGTCAGTTCGGCTATTACAAGCTCTGGAGTGGGACTTGCAGATAGCGTCTGTACCGAGTGCTGTACTTGAACAATTTCCTTCCACTTTGAGGTCTTATTCAGAGGTTAAATTCCTTTCAGGAGCTGAATCGTAGGTGCGTCCACTCGAACGGTTGACTCGAAAGTAACTTCTTTCTCACCTGTAATGACAGAAGGAACATGCGTCTTTTTCTAGAGATGTGGTTAAATTTGTTTCACTACACGCAGGCCAATCATGCTTTGAACCGCGTGACGTTATTGACAAGATAATGTCCGTGCTTGTCACGCAAATTACCAAGTTCTCCGCTGGCGGTGCCCATCCCAATGGTCCTCTTGTTGCACCCATATGCGGCTAAGATGGTATCGTCCCATCTGGATAATGTCTGGACTCACGGAATAACGATCGAAAGCTAAAAAAAAAAAACATGTTATGTTTTCTGAATATGCTTAATATGACACAATAACTAAAATTAACAAGAAAATAATGATTTTGCTGTAACAATATTTGGTTTTACTGTTTCATAATTAGTTTTCCTGAGTAATTACAATTTCTTGTAAAATAATTTCAAGCAACGGTTTAGTGATTTTGACTATTTTTCTAGAATTAATCTGCTTTCAGCTCTGATATTTACTCTCCATTTCGTGCGATCCGAAAACAAATGAATGAAAATTACTATAATGATTGTTATCACAGCTGAATAAATTGGAAGGTGCGTAATAATGCATGCTGTACGAGGGTTGTTCCGTAAATAAAGCATCTTATTTTAGTATTTAAACTATAACATGAACAAAGAGCACAGTAATACAGTTAAGTAAATTACTATTTTAGCTTGTTATTTTTACACATTATCTGAATCGTTGTTTATACATATTTTCAGCGATGAACAAGTGCTCGTATGTCGCCCTCTTAACAATCTGAACCTCCAGAGATTAGTCAGTTTGTTCTTTCTGTAACGACAGAATAATTATCTGCAAATGTTTCCCACACAGTCTATATTTCACAAGCCCTATGAGATCACAATTTGGAAGTGATAAACCTCGTTTTTGACGACGATTGGAAACAGAAAATTGTTACCTTTAACCTCAGCAACAGGCGCAACAGTTCCTGCCATACTTCCATCCGATGATTTTACACGTCCTGTCTAAGCATCCGCATTATCCACCTGGAACAAATTTTGTAATACTTCAGTTTTCGCCAACATCGTTTCCAACGGATTACAGCCAATATGAAGCCGCGCACTCAGTTGGAATGGGCTCATCGAGGCGCTGTTCATTGTGAGAAGCTCAGCGGAGAGTACGGTGCCCTGCACTCCACAGTATCCACCGCACCGTCGTGCATATCATTTTATCGGCACAACATTAGCAAGCGTCGATAGATGTCGATTGGTGCAATTTGTTCGCACCAACACAACACTGTTAGGCACGCACTGCTACGTCAGACACCATCTTGGAATACTGCTCTGCTGTTACTATCTGATACACGATAGTTAAACTGATAATAAATTAGCCGGAAGGTTCGACCATGTAGTATCCCATCTGTGGAGGTTCGTAATTAAAGCCGCAGACGTGTTTAACAGCCGATGCCAAGGGTTACGGCCTGGCTCAAGGCTGGCAGAGATTATGACGTCCTCCAAGAATCAGATGGACAAGCGGTTTTATTTCACAGCTGAGCACGGTTGGAGTGAGGACTGTCACAACCGATAAAATTCTGTTCTCCGAGTTAAGATCTGTCAAACTGAACACGAGGAATTTGCAACTGAGCTGGAAATATTTCTCATTTTTCGATCTATGAGAAACTTGGTGCGGATAGCCAAAGGTTTTGTAATAACTTGTAGTAATGTTTATATATAATTGTTGCATGACTGAGCGAATTTTGGAAGAGCCAAAGATTCCTAGCGAGTAAACTGATGCTCCGAAAAGAAGTGAGGATCTTATCGGGACTTGATGGAAGCGCTAGATCGGCGTAGAAAAGCATCATTTGACTTCGATTCGCCTTTGGCGCTGTCCGCAAGAGAGACCGATGGTCTGCCACAACGTGAAGATTTCGCGAAGACGAGCGAGCTGCTTGTAACTGAGAGGTCACCATTCATCGAACCAGACAGCCGCTTCTCTTAGAACCGGGTTTCTCATGCTGTGAACTTCCATCACCAGTGATAAAGTATCACCACACATAAACTTACAGAATTAACCACAAGACCAGTTAAATACCTGTACCGTACTCTCTCTTACTCACTGAAACACTTAGTATTTGTCTCTACATCTACATATATACTCAGCAATTCACAAAACTGACGGTGGCAAAGGGTGCTTTGCAACAAAATTAATCGCTACTCTGTGCATTCAATTCCGAATGGCACGGGTGACTAAAGAATTTAATTAAGATTATAATCATTAATTATCTAGTCTTATGTTTCCTGTCATTGCGGCCCAAAAAGGTTGGTGAGCGAAGTATTTCATCGCACTCGAAAATGAAGGTGGGTGTTCGCAGGTTTACCAATAAGTATAGACGAAACCTACGTAATCAGTCTACCAGAGAATCCCGAGCAAATCAAAGAACCAATTTAATTTTGAGCCACTCCGTAGTTATATGAATCAAGATATTTATTCATCCTAGATAGCTTTTAAATTATACATTTTCTTTTAAGAAGTGTCATACATATTAATAACACACCTTATCAGATTAATTATTTAATCCCACGCAGCAGGGCACCACAACCTTCAGCATTCCGTCGGACGTTTAAAATTTAGTAGTGAGTCAATACTTACGGAACACCATAATATTAAACTTCATGCAGATATACATTATGGAGCATTAGTAGGCGCCGCGCCGTTCAGTTTATAATGGACTTATAGAGGATTTTAATATTCGTTTATTGATTTGGGGCTTCTAATTTTTTGCAGTAACGTCACTAATAGAAACTCATTTTAAAACCACGATATTAAGAATGTGGTTTAAAAATTAGGGTACAGAATTTTTTGTCGATGTTTCTAGAAAATTGTACAAAAAATTTACTGTTCAAGAAACAAAAGCCTCCGAAACTGGGAGACTAGCTGGTCTGGAAATACAGATGGTATGTTAACCAGCAAGGACCTGAGATGGAAACATTGTTAAGGAAATAGACGACCCATGCAGGATCCACTTTAGTAAGAGAATGCTACGATCTACTGATATTTAAATCGCGTTCAAACTGCAACAGTCAAAAATCTTGTGATATGAAGTTTATACTTGTCTGTAGGGAATTGACCAAATCGTCCGAAAAACCGTTTTATGTCCTATGTTTGAAGTGTTAATGTTTGATCCTTAGAACAAATATTTGATAGGGAAGGTATGGTAATTACAGGTGAAGGAAGCATACTCTGTGAAATGTCTACACCCCCTACCTCTTTTTTATTTCATAATATCTTACAGTAAAAAAACGATGGAAGAATTCGATATATTATTTCTGAACCAAAGAATATTGATGCAATTAGAAACAAACTCATTTTAGTTGAGTTGCCATTAAATGGAAATTACAGCCTACAAATCTAAATTTGGTTTTATTTTGCTGGTTTATTAGTAACAAGTGTGACATATTTTTTAGTATTCAACTTTCTATACTAGTAGAAAAATATTGTTTCACTGATTGGAGTGTAGAACAAATTTAATGCGTTGCTTTATTCTTGCATAACATTTCTTTCGATCACGACTGGGGAGAGTAAAAACGCATACTTCACTGATTTGAAGAATGTTGCTTCAAATTACTAATATGACGAGAACGGCTGTTCCACAAATTTATCTGACCTCCGAGGTGAGACGATAACGGTAGTCGCCGAGGTCTGCTGCTGAGGTCTTGTTCGGATTGGAGCCCATTTCGCCCTCGAGGGGCTTAGTTCCAGCCACTCCAGTGCACCTGTACTGTCTCCGGCGCAGTAAGAGCCACCCTCCCACCCCATTGTTCCGTCCGCCTCAAATGAGGCCGGCCTCGCAGCGCTATTCACTGACGTCACACAATTGCTGCTGCCCGTATAACTAGGCAGCCCGCATAACTCGCAGATCCTCAACACCGGGCCCCTCCTATCGCGTGTTGAAGGATCCCAGAGTTCTTAGCGAATTGAAGACGGCCATGCTAGTGGCGAGTGATCGCGGGAACTTCGAAACCCTCGTACAGTCATATAACAAATCACTGCAAAATTTGAAACTTTTATGCTGTTAAGGGTCTTTACTTGCTCAACGAAGATAAAATGGCAAATCACAGGCTAATTACTGAAATTCAACTGACTATATTACCTTTTTGGACTTGTTTTCTTCAGTCCCAGCAGTGGCAAGAATTTTGTCCTTCTTCAAGTGTATTAGTTCTATATATTACGCAACTAAAAAATAAAGTTTTGACCCTAAAATATTATAGTATTTTGCATATACATTATTGCAAAGCTTATAATCCTTACCTTCGATTTATTGTCTGGAAAGGAGAAAATGGTTGGAACTGCAGAAGGTTTCAGAATCTTTATATTCCCATTTTTCCAGAAACATTCCTTCTCGAAATGTTGAGAACATATAAAACTATGTTCCGTGGGAGTAAAACTGTCCCGGCGTATTTTAGCTAACCACTCACTCAATTTATTCTTATCTCGGAGCGGAAACCTGTATCGAACGAAAATATTAAACCTGTGACCAACACGTCGGAACATAACATCCACCTGTTATGACTTATGATAGACGATTCGGAACTTATTTAAATGCATACTTACTTGTGAAACGATAAATTTGTGCCTTTTGTAGCACGGTTGGTGCAGTTATACGCAGCGCAAGACTTAACCATGGTAGCAAACACTTCTAATTAAAAAAAAAATACGAGCACTCGATCACACACTCAAACCAACAGTTGCCATCAGTATGGCGGCGCGCGCATCGTTCAATTTGCGAAGGAACACTAGCGCTGTTGCTCCTTCTAGTGTATAATATTCAAACTTCTTTGCTCAACACCGTGCTCTGCGCAGGGTGGGTGGCCTTACGATATCTTCAGAGTCGAATCGAAAACCGATTTCTGATGAAATTGTTTTGATGTGTCGACGAGTTATCGGTCTGACCCATAGACGGAATACAACGGCACATACAATTTCCACTATATAAATCCAATTATCAGTTTCTTCCTACTTTCTGTAGTAAAACGAGGATCGTCCACAAAGTAAGTTCCGTTTCTATTTCTATCCGCGGCAGCGCTACGATCACAGTTCTGAGCATGCGCGGCAGTTACTCTGACTCAAGGAGAAGACATCTGCGCCATTTTCAGATCGCTACTGCCGACGTGTGCTTTGTATTGCTTCTTTATAATGTCCGCCGTAGTTGAAAATGCCACCGCATGTGAAATCAGATCTATGATTCGTTTTCTAAATGCAAAGAAAGTTAAACCAAAGGAAATTCATCAGCAAATCTGAGAGGTTTACCGACAAAATGCTATGAGTGACTCAATGGTTAGAAGATGGGTCAGACTGTTCAATGAAGGACGTGATCAAGTGCACGATGAAGAACGAAGTGGACGCCCGTCTGTGGTTACTGATGAACTGGTTAAAACAATTGAAGAGAAGGTTAAGCACAACCGTAAGTTTACACTTAGTGTCCTTGCTACGGAAGTTCCGCAAATCTCACGATCACTAATTCATGAAATTCTTACTGAAAAACTGAAATTTCGAAAACTTTGCTCACGTTGGGTACCCAAAATTCTTACTGAACAACACAAAAACCAACGGATGGATAGTGCCCTTCAGTTTTTGACACGCTACAGTGAAGAAGGCGATGGTTTTCTTTCTCAGATAGTCACGGGAGATGAAACTTGGGCATCGTACCACACCCCTGAAACAAAATGGCAATCAATGGAATGGAGGCACACTTCATCCCCAACGAAGGTTAAGCCTAAGCAAATCTTGACACCTCGAAAAGTCATGTGCACCGTTTTTTTGGGACAGAAAAGGCATTTTGCTGATTGATTTCTTACCACGAGGTCTAACAATCAATACACATGGTTACTGCGAGACCATTAAGAAATTCTGCCGCGCAATACAAAACAAGCGCCGAGGATTACTGTCAAAAGGTGTTGCTTTTTCCTCGATAATGCCCGACTTCAGGCGGCGAATGTGACCAAACAAATGTTACGGGAATTTCACTGGGACGTGTTTGATCATCCTCCGTACAGCCCGGACGTCGCTCCTAGCGACTTTCATCTCTTCTTACACCTAAAATCTGTCCTTGGTGGTCAACACTTCAACGATGATGACGAGCTGATAAAACATGTTACCACATGGTTGAATACACAGGCGGCAAGCTTCTATGAAGAAGGCATACAAAAACTTGTGCCATGCTATGACAAATGCCTACAAAATTTCGGAATCTTTGTAGAAAAGTAATTTAACAGTTGTATATTTTTGTACAATAAATATTTTTTTCTATCTGTACACGTTTGTTTTATATAACCAAACGGAACTTACTTTGTGGACATACCTCGTATTTACAATGATAGTATAGAACAATACATCTTCCAGACCTGATACCAGACTGTTTCGATGACGGGCTGTGTCTTAATAATGAGTGGCGTATACTAATAAAGTTAATATTCGGAAGCCTAATGACCAGTTCCGTGAGTAGATTTGGTTTATTTAGTCCCTCTACTGATGTACAAGTTGCTCTGGCTGGTAAAGACATGTCATAATTCTTTCGCTTGGTACAGTGGCGTAATTTATGTGGCGTATAGTGTGTATCAGAATTCTGGCACTTGTCTGAAGGGTAATTGTGTCCTGCAATACTGTTTTACTGTCCGTATAAGCACTGCTTTGAAACTTGAACAAACAATAATGAGATATGACGAGTTATTTTTATTTTATTTTTTGTTCATAACTGACCCTAGATAACCGAAAAACATCACATTTAACAAAAGGTGTTACTTTGTTTGATTTCAAAACTGTAAACGCTTTAATTTAATAAAGTTATTTTATTTTAGAAGCATACTGTACAAAATTACTGCAAAATTATTAAGATCTACTTATTGCCGCCTGGTATACCATCAGTCATTTCTATCAACCAAGTTTATTCAATCACATGAGTGTTTGGTATTTTCACATTAGTTTCAAAATGAGTTGTTGATAACCCTTCATAGAGAAATTTACCTAAACGAATGTGGTACATTTTTGGATACTTATTAGAAATTAGCTGTTAGAAGTTCCTGTTTGATCTGAGAAAAAAGTTACATTAAAATCCATTAGTTACTGCTGTGAGCATAACTATAAACTTGACAACCAGATTTAATCGAAATCGAATTCCGTCATCAGCGCCACAGTATTGCGAAGTGAATGATTTTGTTTTTACGTGTCAACTGTGACTAGAGAATTCGATCCCGTACATTATATCCAATCCAGGGATTTCGCAACTGTGCAAAGACAATCCCGGGATTTGGGATGGTAATTAAGAACATACAAAAATATGTAAGAATCCGTTTTTTTATTGTAATTTAGTAACATATGTCCGTACACAATAGTAATTTATTAGTAATCGTACTTGAATACACACAAACAGTTTTTTTTTGTTTTTTTTTGTTTTTTTGTTTATGGCTTTACGCCTCGTCATCGTCGAGGTTATTTGAGACGGAAAAGGACGAGACACCAGTAACAGTAAGAGAATTGGCGATTTCCATTTGAAGGAACCGTCCCGCTATTTGCCGGAGTGATTTGAGGAACCACGGAAAACCCAGATCTGGAGCCGGAACGGGTATCGAACCCGCGTCCTGCCGAATGCGATGCCAGAGCGTTACCGCTCATCCACCACGCATGACTTCCAAACTCAGTATATAGCCATTATTTTGGGTAATTTATGCTGATTAACCAAAAAAGAATAAATAATTCTACTTAAGCGAAGGAAAGCGCAGCTTTTTAGACACCATTTCAGTCACGCTTCTTTGTTTGCCGACGCAAACGCAACTAAAATCATCTGTTGAAACTAGATCAGGAACAAGAAAGTCAAAGTGACAATCACAGATAAAATACGATTCGTTCGGGAATTTTGCGTTTTATGGTTGTTTTTTTTGTTTCCTAAAATCTCTGGATTGAGAAATTTAATCCCGAGAATTTCGGGACTGAAAATGGGCCGGGATCCCGAAATTCGGGATCACATTTTTGAATCCTCTAACTATAATATTCTTTATAAATAACGAATATTTGAGTAGCTTATTTACATTTTGACATTAATTCTTAGAGAATAGATAGGTCTACATTTCAGCCATGTTGCCCAAACTTATGATTTATCTCAGTTATTAAAAAAAAGTCAGAACTGACGATATTTTCTTTGACAATCCATTTAGTGATTTTTACTGGAGACTGCAAAGATTAGCTGCTGTCAAGAAAGAAACATTATTGTTTCCTTAAGGAAAATGAGGCTCTTTAATCATTTAATTAAAATAACTGCGAGCATGGCTCTTAGGCCTGAATAATCACACATGAAAATGAATGGAGATAAATGAAAGAGGAAAAGTATGAGATAGCATTCATTTCATGGGATTATCTTTCAAACAAAGTTAAGCGCAGAGTTACTTATTGAATGTGTTCTGTTTTAACAGGTCATATTGAGTCTCTGATAGCATAATTGCCTAAGTGAGGTCTCTGGAATATTGAGCTCATCAGTGACTCCGTGGCCTTGTTGTAAACCATAATGATCAGTAGATGTCGGCAGTACGGCTCTACGGCATCACACATCACAGAACACTTACTATTTTATTTAATTGTAATGTTTTGTAATACATTTCCTTTGTACATGTATACAATCTCCTGGATTTTCATAGTTGTGCTGTTAAATCTATGTCTTAATACATTTGTTGTATACATATAAAATAACAACACTAAGTGTAACATTTATGGCCAAGTGTCAATAAATAATATAAAAAAATCTGTCTGACAGAAACAAATCACGGTGGCTCCTCCACGGAGCGTGTTTGCCAACATCCACTGCGCGCTGACTTTCAGCGATGGAGTCCACAACAGAAGCCACTGTGCACCACTCGATCCCTCTCTCGAGGGTCTGGTGTTATCCCTGTAGCACCTCCATTTCGTCCACATCCGTATAAACTTTTAGTAAACTCCCTTGGAATACAGTTTTATGGGTTGATCAGAACTTCCAGATTTTCCAACTTTTCGACTTGTCTTTCATTAGTAGAAACAAAATTATTTCAGGCTGCTGATTTGCTGGTGCTCTGGAAGAAATACATGTTTAAATTTTAGGCACCACCAGTGGATGTTCCTTGCAATGCTTACTTTTTGCCGCCACTCTGCGGACAAACCATACCTTGCCTTGAATTTCTTTTAATTCGCCAGAGAACTTGCCACTAACAGCGTCCACATTCCTTTTAAGAGGAAGTGTATATTTTATTGCCTGCCATAGGTTCTGTATTCTTTCCTAAGATTTTCCATCGTCGTCGCCTCGCGCCTGAAATTATTACGCCATAATTATTCAATCAATTAATAAAATAATCACTCCTCGCGATAACCGCAAGATGTATGCGGCCGCAACCTTGTTCCACAGTACACTAACAAATGAAATAGAGTAAATGAAATTGAAATTACAATACTTCTGGGTATGGCCTCTCAAACTCATATATAACGAGTATCTCCGCCTGTCGTACTGTAATAGTTATAGAGATTCATATGAGTTATGTTTTGTGTTGGAGAGCGACTGCTTAAAACAATTAAAATCAGTCAAATATTAGAGGTCGATCATGAGAAAAGGTCATTGACCACTAAATTGCAAGATTTGAATATACAGCGCAATGAAATGACAGAGGAGATAAAAAAGCTTAAGATAAGCAAGAGCCCTTGTGAAAATGAGGTAAAGGTATCAAAAAATGTAA
Organism: Vandiemenella viatica; assembly: GCA_031002005.1. Lineage (NCBI taxonomy): Eukaryota > Metazoa > Arthropoda > Insecta > Orthoptera > Morabidae > Vandiemenella > Vandiemenella viatica. The sequence continues at coordinate 142,692,838 of CM061920.1, read as the reverse complement.
CAAATGGGGTAGAAGAAACCAGCTTAAAAGAGCAAACTGCAAGGGTTAAGTAAGCAAATATTTTATATAATTTAATATGTTAACCAGCTATTTAACCACACCACTCGCAGATAATTCCTAAGTAGCACAATGGAACTCTCGTAGTTTGGAGTTCTAGTGTTAGGCAATTACGAAGGCTCCTAAGAAAATTATTATCTAAGAATATGAACAAATCCACATTAAAAATGTGTACATTTCCAGTAGTTTCAAAGGCGCGTACAATTGCGCTTTCCGATATCTTGAAAGTTACCGTATCACGCTGGATTCCAGTTGTCTCTCTGTATCTCTTTTTGTAGAAATGATGTCTGTCAGTTGGTTCTGAGGTCATCTTGCCTTCTTCTCTTCAAGTGATATAGAATGTAAACTGTTGTGAACCATGCTCCTTAGATAGTATTAGAGTTTTCTATGCTCAGTCATCAAAGAAACTGACTGTGTCCCTATGATCCATGCATGAGCCGATGTTCTGGGCATGAATTCCGATGATGCTTGGTTAGTGTTGTAAAAAAACGGTTTTTTTTCTGGCTTGAAAAAAAAACATGAAAAAAACTTTGAAAAAAAACATGTTTTTTTTTCTGGAACACGTTTTTTTTCACAACTACTAAATCTCAAATTTGTAAGGCAGTTATCGTTTAAAATGACTGTTTTAGAGTTTATTCTAAGTACTTATCTTAGTTTAAAATCTACTATATTTTTCTGGTTCAGTAGGAAAAAAAATTACGAAAATATTGGCAAAATTGACTGAAATTTTCTTTATGAACGGGGATTTCCCGAAGAGACTAGGTTGCGCCAGAAGGAATCCCCATTCCCCATTGTTTGGATTGATACTTGCTATTTGAGATAGTGCTGCCAGCCCTACAAAATTACCTACAGATCTTTTTAAAAAATTAGGAATTTAAAATTTATCCACGGTTTTTTGCCTCTTTTTATTACTTATTGGTCTTTCCTCATATTCGTATACTTGTTAACTCTCAGAGTATAGTGGTACTGACTCATTAAATTGTCAGTAAGGGAGCGTGCATAAACCACACAGCTCCATTTTGGCCTACTGTGAACCCCCTCTCCTCCCCCACGTAGCCCTACATGGCTTTTGCCGCTCCCCCCCCCCCCCCCCGTTCACGTAGCACGTATCTTTCTTCCGTTTTCATTCCAGAAGACATTTTGTACTGTATTCTCTTGTCAGACTATTGTAAATTACATACGGATATAATTAACTGAGGGAAATGAATACTCACATGCTGTTGTGAGTTCAGTTCCTCATTTTAACTGTGAAAAATGTTACGAAAGGAAAGTTACGTGGCCTGGCTCGGAACCCCCCACCCCCCACGTAGCCCAGCGTTGCCTTCCAGCTAACCCCTCCTCCCTCTGGACCGAGCCACGTAGTTTGTGCACGGTCCCTAATTATGAATCGTTTCCTAGCAACCGTTGGTGTAAACAAACGATTGAAAAGAAGTAAAGCTCCTATTTTGTATGATAATAGATTTTAATTCAAACTTAACTGACCGTATTACAGAACTATCGGCGCTGTCTTTATGCACAGTGTGTACTTTGCTCACAATTTAAAATTGCAATCTCAAAATCTTTTGCGTACAATACAAGAACAACCAGTAAAAGAAAATTTAACTATTTCTGCAGTTATGGATCTAGAGGAGACAGAAAATTCCGACACCGATCGAACAAGTGTTGGTAGTGCTGATACTAGTGAATGTGGTACTGACAGAGGATGAATAAAATTATATTACCTATATAGATACACTTATGAATCATTATGTGAGACATTATGATTCAGTAAGACTTAAATCACACTTGTAAAATGTAAGTTCCTTAAATAAAACTATAATTTATCAAATATATTGTTTTCTGAAAAAAAAAACAAAATTTAGAAAAAAAACAAAATTTAGAAAAAAAACACGGGTGCTAGGTTTTTTTTCATGTTTTTTTTTCACAAAGCTGAAAAAAAACATTTTGTTTTTTTTCTGTTTGCAACACTATGCTTGGTGTAGATTTCCAAATCTTCGTCTTAGGAGCTAAAATGTTAAGTTCCCTTGAACAAACCTGGACGACTTAAAATGTGAACATCGATCATTAGGTTATTGAAGGTGAGCGTGGTTCCAGATCAGATTCAATGATTTATTTTCATGCCAGGAGATATCAGGGTAGTGGATGTGGAACTATATATGATATTATTCTTAAACACTTTATTATTATCAACAAATGAATGCAAGTTAGTTATTCAGCAACCAAAAATTACATATGATTCCTAGAATTAAAAACTATGTATTGTGCGTAATTTACAAATGTTTGTGAAATACATCAGTTTTAATTCCTTCAATTATTATCAAATAATCATCCTCCATTTTCGTTTAACAAGTTTTTTTTTGTCACTACCCCCTTGTTGTTTGAAACGATATAAATTTCTCAGTCCTATTTATATTCCAAAGTGCAAGATAAAAACTCTTTCGGTGAATAAATTATATTATGTAGCGGAAGCAACAATGAACATCAGGTTCTAAAATATTTGTGATAAAAATGTTTTTTGTGTGATGATAGTGAGTACAACAGTCACAAAAGTTTCAGGATGAAAGTGGTTGGGTTAGAAACGGAGCTTGAAATACACAAAGAGTGTGACCTTAGGAATGAACCACATTGAACTGGACTCTGAAACTAAACTGGAGCTCACATACATGATGCCTATTAATTAAATCATTTAATTGAGACAGAAACGTGGCTGAAAGTAGATGTTAACTACAGTTAAGTTTAAGGCAAGAACTAGAACTTTTTCTTTCAGGATCTACTTCTTCTATTGCAGTTGGAATGAAATGAGGAAACCCAAGGCACAGTAAAATTCAGTTAAATATAATTTAGTCCAAATTTCGAAAGTTGGTCGGATCACGTCCAAGTAGGAAAACTGAACGATTGTATCAGAGATAGGACTGTAACGTTTCTTTCATTCGAGACATCGAATCCAAATCACAGAGCCATCAAAACCTACTTGACATACAAAACGTTTTGCCAGAAGTATTGGTACATTAAGCATCTACAAATATTCCAGTCCTTGTCGGCGAACTTCAACTTTCAAAGCAGGCACCTTAGCAACGAAATACGAAAGGTTTCAGTTGTCGAGTGTGTAATCTTTTCCATTCAATTGAAAATATGTATCACAATGTGTATACTTTCTCCCTGCATAACGCCAAAACGATGCGGCAGGAACTGTTGCTGTAGCCATCAGATATTATGTAAATATAGCAGTCTATCGACTACATGTCAGGAAGTAATATTTGTAGTATATTTCAGTTTACCTTTATATATTTGAACAATCTGTATAGCAATCTTGCGTGTATTGTGTTATCTGGCTACTTTTTTAAACAGTTTGTCGTCGTATTCACAGTGTCTTAGTGATATTAAAATATTTTAGATTAGTGAGGTACAATATTTCAATATTTTCATTACTTCTATGATTTTCTCAACACCGTATCGTTAAAAAAATCACAAAGCATTGCTTACAATTTATTATTCTTCATTAAATGTTGAAAAAACGGGTGTGTGGTGATTATATTTGATACAGATTACAAAAAAATGTTTAAAAATGTTTCTCTCTGTGAAACATCTGGAGAAAACATAAATGAGAAATGGAATCGCTTTATGGAAACAATTATAGGGCCAGCTGACAATGTCAGGCAGGAGATTGCCAGCGGGGATAGCCTCGCTTTGAACGACTAGTTAATTGACTTCGTACAGAGAGAGCACTTTAAATTCCTCGACAGAATATGTGAGGCAAAAGACAATGTGAGGAGCATTTAATGAGCTCTGTAACAGCGTTCGTAATTTAAAGGACTTTTACTGGTTAAATGTGGCCGCGCGAATACTGTTGGATGGTCGATAGAAAGAGGCCCCGAGTGAATGAAAATCAGAATTTACAGAATTCTGTAGTTTATTAACTGATAATATGGTGATAGTGGTGCGATTAGATTCTGGGACTTTGTAATGCTCACTTAAAATGTTACAACTCAGCGACAAAGCATTTCTTACGTGGTCATTTTCTTATTTAAATTACGTTCTTGCGGTTATTTGGCAGGGTGAAAATTGTTGACTAGTAATTGGACGCGAACTTTACTCGTGACCCATGTCGGAACTCGCTCGGAGTGATTTATGGAAACTACGTACAACCGAAAATTTGATGATCAAGCCACGATCTTTCGGGTACCCGATACAGTGTATTTTGAGAGCTTGCAGATCCTGACTGGATATACACTGCCTGGAAAAAATGTGAAGCACCCATAAGGGATGGAGAAAACGAAATGAAACTTCATAAGGTGAGAGGGTATGTGAGATTATATCAGCAATTACAAAATTGAGCTAACTTTATAAAGAACTTTTAAACACGAGTTTACTTATCGGTATCACGTTGCATTCGTTCTGCACTGGTTCGATTGGGAACGGTGTCATAAAGCCGTTGTATCCTCTCATGAGGCAAGCTGGCCCACAACTGTTGTAATTGGTCCTGGGACGAAGTTGGCGCCCGAGCTGGTCCCGCACACATTCTATCGGGGATAGATCTGGGTAGTCACTGAACACAATTAATGCGTCGCAATGTGTTCAACGATGAATCGCGGTTTCTGCTCTATTGCGGATGACCATCGTCGGCGAATATGGTGGCAACCTCTGGAGATGTCCCATACTTCCGATGTTTTGGAAGGGCACAGCGTTGTTATTCCTGGCGTCATGGTGTGGGGATCCATCGGGTATAACTTCAAGTCACAGCTGGTAGTAACCTGGGAACTCTGACATCAAATGTCTCCGTTATAGCCAACCTGCGTCTTCATGTTCTACCTCTCATCCAATGGTACCGTGGTACAATTTTTCAACACGACAATTCTTGTCCACACATGTAACGTGCCTCTATTTTTTTTTTTTTTACTTATGTGTTTACGCCTTGTCGACGGCTAAGGTCATTATAGGCGGGATGGGACTGGGGACAAGGAACGGGAAGGAATTCGGCCATTGCCTTTTTGAAGGAAGCATCTCGGCATTCGCCTGGAGTGATTTGGGGAAACCATGAAAAACCCAAATCTGGATGCCCGGACGGAGATTCGAACCCGCGTGCTCCCGAATGCGAGGCCACAACGTCATCCGTTCACCCACCACGCTCGGTGGTGCCTCTATGAACTGCCTGCATGTTGACGAGGTATTCCCGTGGTCAGAAAGATCCCCAGATCTTTAAGCTGTTAGGACGTCAACTACGTCTCAGTGCCTGCATCCAGGATATCAAGGACCAGTTACAAACGTTGTGGGCCAGCTTGCCTCAGGAGAAGATACAGCAGCTTTGTTACACGCTTCTCATCCGAATCAGTGCATGCATTCGGGCCAGAAGTGGTGCACCGTCGTGCTGATAGGTGAGCTAATACCGCCATCTCCCTTGTAAATTTCACTCGATTTTGAATTCACTGAAATAATATCACAAACCCTCTCAACCCGTTACGTTTCATTTCGTTTCCTCCTTTTCTTACGGGTATTTTACTTTATTTCCGGGATTATTTAAGCATTATTCTGGTACCCCAAAAAGTATAAAGATCGGTTAAGTACTCCAGGTCGTTGCAAACTTCAAAAAGTCTCCCTCGTTATAACACATAATATCGTTAGTTTAACAACTGCTGCGCTACAATCTATTCGTACATTATGTTCGTTTATCAGTCTACCGGAAACTCGGGCAGTCAATCGGGTCTGCTAATTTTTCTGTACGATAGGTAGTGTGCTATTATCATCAGAGGAATGGCAATTGCTAAGTCATATTGTCGCGTAGCCACACTCTGTAATCAGTACATGGTAATATGCCACCCAGTGGACTAGTAGCAACATAGCAGCACGGTTTTCTAACAAATCAAACGATTTACTTTTCGGTCTTGTATCGGGAAATTAGGTCGATTGAAATGATAATTAATTTGTGACGCTCTCGCGTTTTTGTTGAGATCTCATAGTCTACTGTGCCAAAGTATATCACGTTTTAGTTTGCCATAACCGGTTCTTATCTACGAATTTCTCTACATTATTACACTAATACGCTTTCTAGTTACGTAACTTAGCTTGATTTACTTCTTTTTGTACACAATAGATCAAAGAGACCTATTATTTGCACAGATTTGCAAAAAGGATATAAAAATTAATATCTTCCACCATCTGTGAAATCGGGAGCTGTGTGTATCTGCAGTTTTCATTGCCATACCTATACATGAAACGTACACAGTGTTGATCCCTCCAGTGTTGAAGTCATTATCATCATTATCATTGGGGACCATCTCCAGTTTCCCGGGCGAGGTTTATGAGCCTTGGTTGTTGTAGATGATAGTCTTCCACTGTCTCCTATCCAGAAAGGTTTCTCTGTCCATGATATAATTCCAGTTCAAGCCTCTTCTCTCTATGCCCTCCTTCAGTTGATCTGTCCATCTTCTTCTTGGTCTTCCCACTGGTCTTTTGCCCGCTACCCTGTTTTTCAAATAAGTTTTTGGCAGCTTGTACTAGTCATTTTCTTGACATGCCAAAACCACTTAAGTCTTGATGATCTAAGTCTCTCTTCCATGGATTCCCTTACCTCTAAGTTTGATCTAATCTCATCATTCTTTTATACACGTAGGACACTGAAGCCTTTCCTATATCATTTCTAGCTAAACATATATTTATGAAATGAGGTGTCAAGACAACTACGTCTATTACCATCAACAAAAAGTTACAATTCCCACATACGATCATAAAAAAACGATTAATTTTCTATTTGTGTATGTAATAAACTGGGTATTATTGGTATTTATCTCAGTTTCATGACAATCTACTCAACAACGTATCGCGTCTGGATACTTTTATAACTTTACATAATCCTTTCACTTCGTAATTCTGTAGTACAGTACTATTTCTCCTGCAAACAACCTATCATTTAATAGTAAACAAAACAGAATAATTTATTAGAACAAATAAGTGCAAATATCTTGGCGTAACACTTCATAGTAAACTCAGTTTGACGGTTTGTAAGAAGTGGCTCCAAAATCATTAATTAGGTGAGCGACGTAAAGGGGATGAACCACGTAAGTGACGAAATTGGTATGAAAAATCTTTGTCAGGCCATTGTTTGAATATGGTGGTGTACTGTGGGACCCACATTTTGAGTATCGGATACGTGAGTTGGAGGAGGTATAATGGAGAATTTTGTTTGTGTAAATTATCACAGATCGCAATCAGTAACTAGATGGTAAAGGAATTCAATTGGTAGTCACTGGAAGACAGAAGTCAGGTGAACAACGTGGTGGAATTGTATGAGGCGTATGGGACTTGGTGATGGGACTTGGATGTGTTTTGGTTGAAGAATATTCATGAAAGGCCATGTTCGTATGTGTGTACGCTATACGTTTTAAATTACGAAACGATCTTGCAATAATATTATTGGATATTGGAAATGGCAAAAATATTTAATGGACAGTTGTAAGCTGGATGCTCCTGCGTAGAAAAAGCAAGGTATTTCATTGTATCCCCCAAAATGCCGTATGAAAAGAGAATTGCAATGAACTTTAAATTTATTAAAACTGTATTTACAATTTACGTAATGCAAATTATAAAAAGTTAGGCATATACAATTATCTAATTTTAACAGAGGTTAATATCGAACTTTCAGTTGCGTTCATTTAATCTGTATGAATACTCAAATCTAGCAATAGCGAAGCATTACCCGGTCAGCAAGTTCAGTATAAAATATCACATCCATTACAATACCGCCTACACAGTGTTCAGTACATTATCACACTTCTCCTTACACATTTTACTTTATTAGTTCACTAGTAATCTATCATTGATTAGTATTAAAAAACCATTATAAGGCTTGTCTCCAGTTCTCCCTAATTGTATTTTCCAATCCGAACAGAATTCTTGACAATGTTGTAGAATATTTTGACACACTTAAATTTTTTTAACCTTTTAATTGTAACTCTTTGAAACTAATTTTTAATTCAAAATATTAGTTTTCACCTTAATACATAATGTCGTAAATTTATAATTAAATCCAGAATTTAAATAAAACTTTGAATCGTAACTAGCAAATATGGAATTATTATTATCTTTGCTGTCATCAGTCTTTCGACTGGTTTGATGCAATCCTCCATCCCTTCCTATCTTGTGCTAACCTCTTCATCTCTACATATCCCTTACAACCCACGTTCTCAATTATCTGCTTCATATATTCTAATCTCTGTCTTCCTCTACAGTTCTTAACTATTCAGAACTATTATGATACATGAAATTACTGTAAATTTTCTATTATTCTTATTTACAATTCAATTTACCTAATTTTCTCCAACTTTAGCAGTTAAAATCTCTATCAGAAAAAAGTTTACTTGCTTTGCCATTTTTTAAGCTGAATTTACTGCTTCGCTTTATGACTCGTTCGTGCTCTTCAAACCTGCCGTTGCCATGCCAAAGACTCGAACAATGTAGTTTCAAATAGGAAGGAAGCCTTCTGTCATCTAGTCTCACAGTGGTGTAGAACCTGTGCAGCAGTTAATTTTCCACGACGGAGCTGTCTGTGTGTTTTCTGATCTGACAGTATAAGGGGACGGTCAATGTACGCCAACAGTCATTTTTAAGCGAAGTCAGTAGGGGAGAGGGTGAGATTAGAAGCTAACGATAAGATCGTAATTTTGTTTCTCTACAAAACAATAATTTCTAATGGTGGTCAGAAAATCAGTCAAATTATCGAATGTCGTGCTGTGAAAGACGAAGTGCCTTTAGGAATATCATCTTGAAAATGTTTCCGATTAAGGTGAGGTTTATTTTTTTTTATTTATTTTTTTACCGCTTAACGTCTCTCAACAGCGAGGTCTTTAGAGACAGGAAAGGATGGGGGCCAAGGAATGGGAAGGAAATCAGCCATGGCCTTTTTGAAGTAAGCATCCCGGCATTTGCCTGGAGTGATTTGGGAAACCATGGAAAACCCAAATCTGGATTCCCGGACGGGGATACGAATCGACGTCCTCCCGAATGCGAGGCCCAGAACGCTAACCGTTAAACCACCACGCTCGGTCAACGGCAAAAAGTTGGTTACCTAAGCTGATGTTGGCTGACCAACTAACCTCGCACTTGTCTTCGTTTCCGCCAGCAATACTCAACTATAGGCATCCGGCAACATCCTCTTTAGTCTCCCACGTTTAAAAACTCCAGTCAAACTCTGTGTAGTCGATTGATTTACAGCTTGTAACGATTGTCACGCAAATATATTGTAGTTTAAATGGTGCTTTCAACTGTTGCAGGCAGGCTCATTCAATAAAAGTTTAGTTTAATATTTGCTTTTAATGTGGTCTTTTGATTCCTTAGCCAGCTGTGTTCTTACAGTGGTTTAAAACTCCAAACAGAAATCCTCGGTACATGAAAAGTAATCTGAATTAATTGCAGCAGTAGCTTAACTGAAAACTAATGCACAACTATGCTGCGAATAGACTGTTACCGCATCATCACTGGCCACCAAAAATTCAAGACGCATTAAGATTACTTCACTGTCAAGAGACCTGCAAGTGATAACACTTAAATTGTTAGGAGGTTTGGAGGCTTAATAATCTCTATTTTTCAAATATTAAAATTGGTTTAGCGTTAAACTGAAAACATTAAAAACGAAGCAGATTAGCAGACACCTGAAATAATAAAATAATCTGAAGTAAATTTAACTTTCACTAAAACAGCGTATTTTGTAGCCATGTGCGACGCCTTTGAGCCAAGCATTTGAATTACCGCCGGTCACACATTTACAGTTTCAGTGTTGATGCTTCACCGCTCGGTTCATTGTGTGTGAGTTTGTGCTATTTGTATTCCACTCTAAACATCGTCGTAGAATATTTCTCTACGCTACGAACATCTGTTATTGCCGTTTGTTCTCGGCAGTTTGCAGCTACGTATATTTAACGCTCGAGGTCTAATTCCACTCCAGAAACGAGTACGCATTTCATGCGCCCGTGAATCATCTCCACGCTCCACAGGTGGAAACGCTTCAAGTCAGATGCAAATTCAGCGCACTTATGTAGTAATTATATGTGTTTTATAGGTTGTTAATATAACACTAATTTAACTTTTAGATGCTAGTTTAATTTTCATGTGTGATTAAATATAAAAGCCCAACTCATGTGTTAATAAGTAAATTTTGTGGTTACTGCCATTATACTGACAATACAATAACTTATATTGCATGAAACTTAGCTGCGTCGTGTAGCTCACCATATTGCGATGTTATAATAATGAAGAACTGTTATAATCTTTAAAAACGTTTGCAGTACGCGTGTTCTTTTCGGTCTATTAACATCCAATTTTTGAGCACAGCGTCAGCGGTAACGCTTCGGCTTCGCATCCTGGAGGACACGGGTTCAAATCCCTGTCCGGTCATCCACAGTTCGGTTTTAGATGGTTCCGCTAAATCACTCCAGGCGATTCCTACTCCTGTCCCTGCTCTAATGACCTCAAAGTGAAGCCCCCCCCCCACCTAAAAAAAAAAAAAAATCAATCAGCTTTGAAAATCGCTGTTGTGGGAATTGGGTTTATGAGCTGCCGATAGTTTTACTGATATTTACATATACAAATACAATGTCAATTATTATTGTGTCTCATGTTCTGTAAGACGTTACATCGTTCTGGCAGCTTTTGCGAGTATGAGCTTCGTTTCGCTATTGGAAATCCTGCTGCCATCCCTTTGCCTGGCTCCACCAATAGTAGACCATATAATAGGCCACGAACAATCCTAAGCTGTTTTATTCCCCATAGTCTAACCAATTTTTCTTTTAAAAAATCTCATAAAATTTTAATTTGTTACCAAGCTATTTAAACTAATTTGCTCTAAAACACTAGACATTTTGTGTCTTTTACATGATAAGTGATCGTTATAACAGAAAATCAGTATTTTAGTTGAGTAAACTGATATTGTGATGAAGTAATCACCTGCGCGAATTTTATGCTTTGAACTCTTTCTTTCGCACAATATGTTGCCAGTTAATAAATCATTGCCAATAACTATTAAAACTATTTTTTGTGAATGTAGTAAACAATGTTCTGAGGACAGGTTTTAAGATTTTGAAAAACTTATGTCGACTTGTACTTAATTCTTGTACCACGTAACCGCGCACAACCTTAGTTGTCTGTCAACACCGACACTGAAATGAGTTTGTCACTGCAGAGAGTGAGTGGCACATCCGCACTTCTTTATCGCTCGCCTGGGAAAGACTTTGCTGACCGCTGATACGAAATCAAATCACTGTTGATCGGTAGATCGGCCACCAGGTCATTCGGCGCGCAATGCGCTTCTTCTTGTGGCCACCTAACCTAACCCGACAATAGAACCAGGTGTCGGGGCCCAACAACTTAAAGTGATATACAAACTACGGAAGAGTTCATATTACACAGCAGTCTGTGTCAGAGGTGAAGGTCGCGGTAAGGGCCTTTGGAAATCCCAATAAGGACCCGGCTACGAACCGGGGACCTATCGATCTCTAGCCAGACGCCTCAACCACTGAACTAGCAGACCACTGCCTTCTCCAGCTACACCGTGGCGTAGTGAACCACTGACTCTGCTATCTGGTGTCCGTTTCTGTGATCATTACAGCGGTATTAAATCACACTGTTCTTTGTATATAACGTACTTGTTATGCAGCTTAATTGTGATCTCCTTCACTGTTGTCTTCTTCGTTTGCCAAATTTAATCTTATCCTTGAAACCAAAACTAACGATCAAAAAGAATGTCCCTATAATGTGGCACGATACAGTATATACCAATAACACCCCATTTAATTCAGTCCTAAAACCTCTGACAGTTTCTAGGTCAATTGCAGGTTCTTCTGATAATATTGTACGAGTAACGTCAAACGATTACTGCTGCCTTAGATATTAGACGACTTCCTAGTCTGCTCCATCTACGAAATTCGTATCCTACCACGTCTACACTCTAGTAACATACTATCAGGTCACTACTCTAAATGGTACGTCTAATTGAGTGTCCATTGTCCACTGTCTGCACAGCGTGGTCCTGTTTATTTACTGCTGCGTGGCCTTCATGGATAGGTGGACGGTTGTATGACGTTAATTCGTTGCCGTGTGTTAAAAAAACCTGCCTGGTGGAGCACGTCAATACAACTACATCGCTACTCTGAAAAAAAAAGGATAAATAATAAAATCTGTGGGCCAACAGTTTCAGTTAGTTTCAGTTAGTCGTGCTATCGTTACGTGACAGTTTGTCCCAGTTTAGTTGAAAGTTATCAGAAATATCAATTGTTTTCAGATAATCGTATACATTAACACTTTAATCTTTCGACGCAACATTTTACTGTACAAATGCATCTTGCATATAATTTCTACTAGAGCACTTTGTTCGTAGTTGCTGTATTTTGGTTAGTAAGTTTATAATTAATTCGACCGATATAAAAGCCTTGCGCATAAAACTGAAAAACTTATCCTGTTTGATTTCGCTATGGTACTTCTACCTTCAGGACTGGTAGTTGCGGCAGGACTATACACTGACACGTAAACGTGTAGAGCTACACTAAATGAAGCAGCAAAGCCACTTCCTGCTTAAACTTGCGAAATCTGTGGAACGATCGATCAACCTTAAGCTAAGCGTGGTTCTCAACCCGAAGGTTGGTTGGACATTCCCGAAGGAGGTATACTACGCCTGGTATCAGAGGTAGGACGTCCAGTTTCTTTCCTCCTTACCCAATTTAACCCAGTCACTGCCGGCCTCGGAAGCGTAGGAGCCAGAGTGCTGGCTCCGCGTGCCGAAGGCCGCCGGTTCGAATCCGGCCACGGGCATAGATGTTTAAGTGTTGTGTGTCTGTGTGTCTGTGTGAATGTCCTGTCAGTCCTGTGGCGTCCATACATTGGAAAATACAATATATACTGGATGATGACTTATACACGGAAAACTACAAAATTACATTGAGCTGGCTGTACGGCCTTCGTTGCCAAATGCCATTAAAAAAAAAAAATCAGTCACTCTATCTGATCAAGAGGACCTACACTTTAAAGTGGAATCCGAATCAAGAAAGCCTTATGGCGTACTTCGAATTACACATTTGGAGTTACAGAGTTGAAGGTCGGATTAAGAACCTCTGAAAATCCCCACCGAGACAGGGATTCGAACAGGTGATATTTCGATCTCTAGTCGAACTATTAGTTAACCACTGAGCCACCGATCGTTCCGGTCAGTCTTAAAATCCTTGTTTCTGCTTCTTGACATTGACTAAGTTAGAAAATTATCATCTAATTCGGAGATTGCTGGAATTGAGAGTACAAGAATTATAAGTAGAAACATGTTCCATTCTAGCTGCCACCAATGCTTTTTGAACATAACTATTGAAAAAATTTAACAGAAATGATTGAAAGCGTGTAAAGATTAATTTAGAGTACACGAGATTTCTGTGAACTTTGGCACTCAAAACGGACATCTGCTCTGTTAAAACCACGAAGCAACCATTACATGAGTTTGCCTCTTGGGAGGAATATCATCGTTGGGGACTATCTCCAGTTTCCCGGGTGTGGTTTACGAGCCTTGGTTGTTGTAGACGATCGTCTTCCACTGTCTCCTATCCAGAAAAGTTTCTCTGTCCGTGATATATTTCCAGTTACAGCCTCTTTATGTCCTCCTTCATTTGGTCTGTCCATCTTCTTCTTGGTCTTCCAACTGGTATTTTGCCCACTATCCTTTTTTCCAAATAAGTTGGTAGTCTTGTACTAGTCATTCTCTTGACATGCCCAAACCACTTAAGTCTTGATGACCTACGTCCCTACTCCATTGATTCCCTTAGCTCTAGGTTTGATCTAATTTCATCATTCTTTATGTACCAGGAATATGCTATGTCTAAATTAACTCCAGTGGATTTAAAAACCGATTACTAATGATCCAGGCATAAGTACTAGGAAATCACTGCGGTCTCTAGACGCTTTGTGCTCACAATACGGCTACACCAGAATTTGGATACAGACTTGTTGGACACCATTTCAGAGATTGGCATCAGCAACAAGCTGAGTTCCTTTGTGTTCTTTGCTATGCCATTGTTGTATAAATCACTCTGCGGGCAGTATTGAAGCTCTGAGTGCCCTGTACATTTATGCTATGTTTCTGACCTAGAATGCTAAAATCAGACAATAATAATTATAGGATTAATTTTTCATACAAAAATGGACCAAACGTTATACCAGCTCTCAATTTTATTAATTATTTAATTAAATAGAACTGCATCACTATTCTAAGACTGATACCAGCGGCTCTTACAACTTATAATCAATCTTTTACCTGGTTGCAGGAATTTACAACACATTCGTTACTAGGGGTAGCGCTATGTCTCAATTATTACCATTATCGTATTGAACTATATTTATACTAACCCCAAAGCCCGCCAAAAATTACGGGTTTAACGGAGTGTTTTGGTAATTTATTTCTCTGCAGTTGCTTAACTAAATAGAATTGTTATAAAATAAATCTCATTGTAATTTATCGTCCCTTGTACTGTAGCAAAATGTTTCAGTCGTCATCTTGGTCCAGGTTGTATTTCAGCCTAACCACAATCTCCGATAATATTGCCGCTAGAAAAGCAAAGCTTCAATCACACGCGAATTAATACATTCCCTGTATCGCATGTCACTGACATTATGCAACGCGATATAAAGTTGATCCCAAATCTTCACTGGTTCTTACACCTTTCTTTCTTATTGCCTATGTTGAAGATCGATGTTTTAACGGCTGACACAGCTTAGATCAGCTGTAAACAAAGGATGTTAAAAATAAACTTAACAATTTACGCTACGCCACTTAATATTTAATTGTGATTTAGGCCACATATATCAAAATAAATTTGAAACTTGTTTCATTCAAACCATGTAACAATTTCAGTAAAGACAATCCCTGATAATTAATATGCCAATTTAAACGAAATACATACTTTTCTTTCAGTGTTCCGACAATTCATTTCTTATCAATTGCTTAACTAAATAGAATTGTTATAAAATAAAATTCAATGTAATTCCCAATTCCTAGTGACTTGCCCTGTAGCAAAAGGTTTCCGTTTCCATCCGGGTCCAGGTTGCATTTCAACCTAACCACATACAACGCTAAACTTGCTGCCAGAAAAACAATACTTCAATCTCACGCATATTAATACATGTACTGTATCGCATTTTAGTGGCAATAATGCATCGCGATATAAATCTGATCAAAAATCTTCAAGGAAGTTCTTATACCTTTCTTTTAGTTATCCGTGATTGAGACCGATAATACAACGTTTGAATGACTGACACAGTTACAGGTTGCTGAAATAATAGCCTCAGTAATATTGCTCAGTGAAAGAAAAGGAAATTAAAATAAATGTTATAAACCTACATTATGCCACGTAATATTTATTTTAATTGTAGTTGTAGGCTGCACAGATCGCGATCAGTGTGCAACTATTTCCGTTCAAACAATTTAATAGTTTCAATAATAGGACACAGTTTAAAGTATTTGAAAGAAATCTAAATTTTCATGTCCTCTGCAGTAACGTCAAGTGCCAGTTGTAATTCTGACCCATGCTAAGTAACAATCTAACCAAATTCCGCTAACATTGATGCTCAAAAATTAAAGGTTTCATTTTACATATCTATGGACAAAGAATTTAAGGAATACTTCTATATAACAAAGGAATAATAAATATACGCATCTAATGATTGATATGTTGATTTAAACGCAGTAAATACTTTTGTTTCAGTGTTCTGACAGATAATTTATTCACGGATGCTTAGAAATGTTATTAAATAACGTGCATAACCTAGAACAATGGCGTAAAGCGTGACGTCATAGCACGACGTCAAAGTGACGTTATGGCGTGACAAATGACGTCATTGATGACCAAGAGTTGCTTATTATAAGTATAGATATAATCCGATTAGGGTAAGTGATGATTGTTATGGGATGAATTTTTAAATTACATTTATGATTAGAAACTAAATTTGTTTCAGGAATTTCATTATTAGTCAAATTGAAACCTGCAGGATCAACCGCTATACTGACTCATGAAACCAAACGAATAATAGTTATAATAAGGTATGCAAATAATTTTCTGCGACACAGTTACTTTAATAAATTATTATTTAATTTATTTTATTATGCGTGACGCGTTTCGAGAAATTATTCTCATTTTCGAACGCTATTTTATTTATTATGTAGTGCAAGTGTGAAATTATGTGAATCATACTTTGGAATATCCTTCGTAAAATGAAATACAAAGTAAAACCGGATAAGGTCAAACAGAAGATGACACGAGCACTCGTCACACCAAAAATGTAATAAATAAAATAGCGTTCGAAAATGAGAATAATTTCTCGAAACGCGTCACGCATATCAATAAAATAAATTAAATAATAATTTATTAAAGTAACTGTGTCGCAGAAAATTATTTGCATACCTTATTATATTAAACAGTTACAGACTTTCACAAAGTCCATATATCATGGATAAAGTAAAAAAAAAAAAAATAGTTATAATATGTACGTTGTTATGATGCTCATATTATATTGTGATTTATCAAATGTTGAAGGTATTAACAGATTTTAACGACACAACTCACTGCCAAACCTTTGCAGAGTTCTTAGCCATACTAAATGAGAAGGAAATACTCAGATTGTAACTACAAACATGAATACTGAAACGTATTGATTCAATTATTTTCTAAAATCTCAGATAAACTGATAAACTGTGAAAAATAATAATTAGTACTGGAGTAAATTCGTCCACATATTTCTTGCCATTGATATACATAGGACTGGATGTCCTTACGGAGATAAAGTGAGTGCCAGTTACGATACCAGAATAAGTAACCATCGACTGAAATGTCAGAATTAATGTTGTTGTGGTGTAAATTACTTTGTGTAATATTAGTGTGGCTGTAGTATACATCGAAACTTACATTAAAACAAAAGAAAAATTTCAAGTCACTGTTAAAGAATTATTCATTTTTAAACAGTATAAGTGAAGCGATTTTTGGCTGATATTAGTGAAAATACACTGGCTACCAAACTCTGCATCTCCTGTAGTTGCCTTCCGAGACGTGGCATGCCCGCATTCTGAAGAACATCGTTATCCTCGGAGCTGGAAGCAATTTGGATTCTCGAGACGGAGGAATAACCCCCGAGCAGCGTCTCTCATTCCACCACGTGCAGGTCTTACTGTCTGTAGTGAATATCCAGAAGCAATACATTACAAAGCTCGTAGTACTAAGCGCTGGTGTCAACGATGAAACGGCAAAACATAAGTGAATGCTAATTATGTAAATGAATCCGTCAAAAACAACTGGTTTGGTGAATTTTGTTTTTACTGTAAGTATCTGGTAAAATCAAAACAATGCTAATCAACAGAAAATATTCACAATAAGAACAAGTGCAACATGAAAAACAACTATTGAAACAATAATCAAAAGAAAACTGCAATAAACAGTGATGTGAAAGCGTTTGAAGTGCTGTTCCAGATAGACATGTAAAGGAATACCATTATATCGCCACTGAAGATGCCCTACACCACAAGGGCGAAACGCGTCGGGAGATCAAATAAAAAAAATTCACCAAACCAGTTGTTTTTGACGGATTCATTTACATAATTACTGTCCAAAAACTGCGGGAAGATAGCCTATCACCATATTAATATAATTGAATGCCTTAGTTATTAATGTTATGCGACCGGCACGGGATAACACCATCGCTATATTTGCCTGCTTTATTTTACAAAAAACGGCCACTAAACATTGCCGAAGATCATAAGCAATGAAAAGATTTGGCTACATATTGCCTGGTTATCTATAAGTAATATTCACATAACTCAAACGATTTGTATACGTATTTTCAAGATATTGCCACTACTGGCTACTTCCGTTGAAACTTCAAATTAATTTATTGGTTAATGTTAGCAGAAAACAGTGTATCGTAATTTGTTGCGTATATTACAGATGTTTAATCATACACTGCTGCTGGTTTCTGATTGAGTTATTAGGAGAAATCAATAAATCTGTAATCACCTGTCAAATTTGAATAAAACCTCATTCAGCTCAGCAACAATATCAATTGTGCATTATTCAGAACAGGACTTTCATATAGTCTAAGTAAAGTTAAAATTATTATTATTTTAGTAGTATGGAGCCGCCAATTTCCGTTCAATTTGTCTGAAGATGCTTCTTTTCTCATGGATTTACGCCTTTTGAATAACCATCTCGTCACTCGATTGGAGTGATTTCGACAAAACCTAGGAAAAACAAAAAATCTGGATGGCCAACCGGAGATTCTAACACACGTCCCAAGCCAGAGTGTTACCCCTCACTCACCTCGCTCAGTGTGAATAGACCTGTTTTAAGACTACCAGTTTATGCTAACACTTATTGCTTTCCTTTCTTTTAAGTCTTTTTGATTGCACAGCTTTTCCTTATATTCCTTTTGATAAAGAAGAAAATAGAAAAAAAATCGTTCAGTTTTATCTAAACGGAGCAGAGTAATTGAAAATCCACTATTGACGAATAAGCTCATTGAACACGACTATAAAAATGACTATGTGTAGCTCAAGAATAAATTCAGGACATTTCAACGGTTTTGCATAAGCTTTGAGGGAGGGTATTTACCCTGCATTCACAAAAGTCGCACATGTGGAGGTCCGGCAATACTTGGTTCGAGTACACTATATTCTGCTGAGGATTCTACTGTCAATCCTGATGCTGCACTAGCGACGTCGGATTGCACGCCCTCTACGCCCAAGACCAGTAACAATCAACGTGGAGATCGTGGTGTGTTGTTGATTTGTTTCTGTATTTGAGACCATTATGGGGCTGGCTCATTGACTTCCATCCAGCTGTATGTTGTTGACAGTTATCCCACCAACTACAAGATACCTGATGAAGACAGCAGAGTCAGCTGTCGAAACGTCGTGTTTTTACACCACCATCCGGCTGGACACCCGAGTAGATTTTGTTGTATCTCACCATAGTTGATGTCAGACCGTAAGCTGAATTATTCGTCAATAAACAAACACCGATGCAATTAAACGTATTGGTTGCCAGATTCTGTAGCAAAATAATTTACGCAGTTGATAACAACATAGACCAGCATTACTGAGGACAGGAAACAGGTCATTTGATTGAAAAGGATTTCGCTTCATCGGGAAAGTACCATGGGGGTTCTGACCAGGTGTGCAATGAGCAATAGGAATAAAAAAAAGATGTTTATGTGATCGATAATGTCTGAACGGAGACGCTAAAAATATCGACGCAGTTACATAATCTGGGATGACATTTTAATATTGCTGGATACTGAAAATCATGCCAATTTTTTAAAGCGGTAGACCAACATTGACTTCTCGCTTTCAGTACACTAATCGTGTCCGTGTTTTCGTCTGCTAAATATCCTCGAGACTATTTAGATATTCTGACAGTGTTCCCAAACACTGATCTCAACAGTGTCTGCACCTGCTCGACTCAAAAATATAGCCTAACTGTGATTCAGAGGCCACATCGAAGAAAGAGTGCTATAGATCAATGCGTAAATCTAACTAGGATATAAGTAGCCGATTTCACACAGAAGACGAAATTTGTAGCCTGGTAAAAATTACGAGGGTAGCTTGTTACATTTGACTTGTTTTTCCAAGAAATGAATTGCTGCAAGGAGATATTTTGCGAAAATACAAGAATTAACACAAAATTGGGTTACGGTTATTGAGTCAGAATCATTTTTAATGTAATGCACTATAGCAGCGTTTCTCAACCTTTTTTCCATCCGAGGAATAAAATGTCGAAAATAATTCTACGGACCACTAACTTACATGTATCTAATTTTTTTATCAATCAACCCTACCAATTGTTAACGGCACGAACCGCGACCACAAAAGACCTACGATGAGGCTCTAATCCTCAAAGAAATGCCGCTTTCTTTTACGCTGAGTGAAAAGGTATTTAGTAAACGGACTAATGTTGTAGCAGGGCTGTCATATCCTGGAAATACTATGGTTTTTAGAAAGTTTGGCTCATAGATTACACTGGCTTGTGTTATACATTTCATGTAAACAATTTTTACTAATTCTATTTTTATTTTATTTAATTTAAGAATGGTCGGAGCGTGCGAATAGTTATATTGAGAATGCGGGAACTGTCAGGAGCCATAGGAACCCCGTAACTTTTGCCTTTTATACCAATAATTATTTTTTAATAAGTACACCAATGCAACTGTTGTTGGATGCATTTCGCCTCTCGTCGAGGTATCTTTAGAACACACTTTTTTGTCTGTAATATGTTATTAGTTTTAACTTTTATACAAAATGATTTTTGTTTACATATAACGAAACCATTCTTATATAAAGGAATAATATTGTGATTTAGATTTACATGTTATAAGCTTTTGAATTATCACACAGAAGGTTTTGCTTACATGTAATAAGATAGTACTCATATTGTAACTTCCATTAACATTTCCGTTATGTGGTGGTTGTTGGTCCTCTCTGCGCTCAACCAGCACGCTGATCCCAATATTGCACTTACGACTTCTCCGGTAGTCAATTTTCATGCACAGTTTCTGATGCACATCATTGTAAAATTTCAGATTTCATGTGCGAGTTGCTGTTGAGTTCGGCTGTTTTTTCGGCGGTGCTTTGTTGGAAGTGTTGTGAGCAGAGAGATTGAATTTTGCAATTGCATTTGTGTGCGTGTATTTTGCTTTATTTAGTTAATATGTGAGTGATGGAGAATGGAGATGCAAAGTGCTGTTAACTTACTGTTGTAATGGAGTTTGTAGATTTTTTTGTGAGATATTCTGTTTATTAATTTGAATAGGGTTTGGTTAGTTAAGTTTACGTGCTCATTAAGTACGTGTTTTAATGAGATTATTCTCTTTTGAATCTAATTGTTCCCTCGAAAGTTAGAATATTGTGTTTTGTGCTGTGAGTATTCTCATGTCTGTATTTATGTTTGCGGGGAAATAGTCAGTGCCTAAGAGGTGTTCGGCAATAGTTGAGAAATTAGTGTATTTTAATGCTCGCAAGTATTCTTATATCTTGTCTGGAATTGTCTTCTTGTTTGGCCAATGTAAAACAAATCACAATTTTGACTTTTAAGTTATGGAATATATTTATGAATGTCTGACTCCTGATTTGGTTTTGTACTGAATTGTCTGTTTTGAGTCCAATGTTTATCTCTTATTTTTTAAATATATTTGTTGCCCTGTGTGTGTGGTTTTGAAATATTAATATTGCTGAAGCGTTTTGGTTATTGAGTTGATGTAGTATAGTGATATTGTTCTTTGTTTTAGCTTCCACCAGTCGATTTATTTTTAACTAGTAAATCAACTATGTGTGTTTTGTATCCATTGTTCTTGGCTATTTATTTTATGGTACTGATTTTTTATTTTTTTTGATAATTCTGTTTTGTTAACTTGATTCTGTTTATTCTGTTCAACATGTGTCTTACTGCAGTCTGTTTGTGGGTGTGTGGATGGTTTGATGAGGCGTGGATTATCCGGTCTGTTGCAGTGGTTTTTCTCTATATCTGGAATATGTGTTTGTTATGATTTTTTATTATCTTTAGGTCCATTGAATTTACCTGAGCATTGAATTCTATTTGTAAAGTGAAAGATTTTTTTGTATTGTGTTTATATCCTGGTGTTATTCGTTCATGGGTTCTAGTGGTTCATTTATGAGACATATGATGTCGTCGTCAATGCAAGAAAACCAGTAAATAAACTGAAACGTTTTTGGGGGATTACTGTATTGAATATTTCTCCTTCAATAAACTTGATGATACTGGTTAGTGTTCCTGATATTCGAGACCACCTAGGGAGTCCCTCTTGTTGTAAATAATGATATTTGTTGAAGCTTAAGTAACTCTATGCTGTTGTCAAATGTAGTACGCTTTTTAATTAATATATGTCTGTATCTGGCATTGTGTTGATGTTTGTAGTTTTATGTGTATTATTTGTGTATAATAGAATCCAAGAAATTGCCTTTAGTCATTGAAAATAGGGAAAAATAACCCGTCACTTACCAGAGACGAAGGCAGGGAGGAGACATGAACATGTAAAAAACGCAAACTTATAATATTCGGTCATGCAGGAGGTGAGACATGTGGCAGGGGAAAAGATGTGACTACATCTCGACCCGCCACATGAACCAAGTGATCCATGATTAAAGTTACTAATTGAAATATTGTGAAGTTTGTTTGTGTTTTTGCGTTTTTTTTTATGTGTTTATCTATCCCTCCTGCCTTAATTTTTTGTGTGTGTTATTTGAATTATTTGTGCAGTAGTGGGTTTGTATATATTTTCTGTTTGTCAATTGATACCAAATGTTCAATGGCACGGATGTGTATATCGTATGTTTTCAGTGAGTTGTGTTGTAAATAATATCCAACAACAGTTGCATTGGCGTACTTATTAAGTAATAATTATTACTTTAACAAGGAATTGCAGAAGAAATGTCTCACAATAACCACATATTTTACCTTTTATCTTTAATTCAGTTAGAATAAATTTTTAATATTCCACCTACGGATGACCTGTGCCATTTTCGCAGACCACAGGTTGATAAGCATTGTACTATAGTATTTTAACGTCAAGGAAACCTGGTACTAAGCGAATATTTGTACTGCAGATACTGCGCATAAGTAAGGAAAGTACTTCACGGATCAGGAGAGACATGAAACCCAACGGCTTACCTCAGATTGCGCCGTGCTGTCTTCATTGTTCCCTTTGATGAACTGAAGCGCACGCTGCTTGTGCTACGTACAACAAGTACTGTGGTTAGTTTTTAGTCACAATCACCCAAAGCCAGACATGAAAAGATAAAATCATTGGTTTGTTACAATATGGCAGTCACTATAAATATGGATAGCAAACAGTAATTTTGTTTTGTGCACAGTTGTACAGCATTTTAGGTGATTTGACGGCACCGTTGCTGCAGGTTGCGCTACCGCACGCGTGCCTGTTTATCGATTAGAGTAGTCGGTATCCACAGGTCAGCCGTGTGCGGGCTGCACTGACCTTACGTCACGCTGCATCCGCACCAGCACCTTCTGCTGCTGTAGCTCCTCACCCCGCCGTCAAATAGTCCAAACCGCCAGGTACGATTAAGTTAGACGCCTTCAGAAAAGTGTTTTCTATCAAAGAGTAGAAATTTTAGCAGAGGCAACCCAGCTAGATAATTGAATACCGTGTGATTGTAATGCCTTTTTTTTACTTTTTGCTTTCTCCCCATAGTGCAGCATGCTCATTGTAACCCATAGGCAATATTGCGAGCGATTCCTCTGGGTGCTAGTGGAACGAAATTTTATTTCCCAACAGGGAAGGCTGGAGATGCTTACAGAGTTACCGCTACTCGTTCTGGATCATCAAACAGTAGACTAATATTATAAACAACTGAACCTTTCTTAACAATTCTTAGAACCAAACGGTAATGGTAAAGGCAGTGCGTTGTCACAGCTTTCAAGCCGTATTTCCGTAGGATTAGCGGAGGCACAGCTCCACATTACTATTTCCTGACTGTCGGCACTATAGTGGACGTGCCGTCGTCAGCGACACGGTGCGGCCCTTTTTCTTTACTTGCAGCGGAGTTTTTCCCACGGTACTCATTTAACAGCAGGCTGGGTGGCCATGGGGGCCGCTCTAGACGTTCAGCTTCAGTGGGGATCAAACTCCGAGGGTCAGACACTCTACCACCTCATCTATCCGGCCGCATCAATGGTAATACTTCATTAACATTTAAACATCTTACATTGCAAAGAACATAATAAACGATTTCCAGTAATCACTGAAATACCGTAGTTGGCACAATATCTACAACTACATCTACATATATACTCTGAAATTCACAAAATTGTGGGTGGCAGGGGGTGCTCAGCACCAAAGCTAATCTCTTTGCTGTGCATTCCAATCCCTAATGTTACGAGGGAAAAAAGAATTCATATAGAATCAGTCCGGCACCTTATTTCTCTAATTTTATCTTTCCTGTCCTTCCGACTCAAATAGGTTGGTGGAAGAAGTATTTCACTACACTCAAAAGTGAAAGTGGGAGTACGCATGTTTACCAATAAGTTTAAACGAAATGTGTGTCGTCTATCTACCAGAGACTCCCAACCAAATCTACTAATCAGTTCTGTGACGCTTTCATAAGGACTGTAACAAGCGGTAACCAATCGAGCGGCTCTTCTCTGTACTTTCTCTAACTTTCGATCAACTCCTTACGAAACGGATCCCAAATGGCACAATCATAATCCAAATGTGACGCACAAGAGATTTGTACGCTATCTCCTTTGTTTGTTCATTACAATTTTTCAAGATTCGATCTATGAATCGCAGCCTAGAATTTGCTCTACCTACTAACGAATTAATGTGTATGTCCCATTTCATGTTCCTTTCTACTGTTACTCCCAATATTTCATAGAATTGACCATATCAATACTGTATTGTTTAACTCGTATTTATGAACAATTGGATTCTTTTTGTTAGTTATGTTCATTGTCTTGCACTTTTTACAATTTAGAATAAGTTGCCACTCAGCGCACCAAGCCAAAATAACATCCAGATCGCGCTGAATTTCTAAGCAATCGGCCAAATTTCTTACTTCCCTATAAACGTATATAACGTATTAATGCGCTGTAATTAATATGTGAAATATCAAAATCGACTTACAGACGCCTTTATTCAGAACATAATATACAGAACAAAAACCACACAAACTAGCCTCGCATGACTCTGAAAAATAATTTGCTGCGTTCTACGTAGGTTTAATTAGTATAAGAAAGGTTAATTAAGGAAAAAAGTTTCATAGTAGAGATAAAATATTATATGAACATTGAAGTTATCACGTTTTAGAATGTTTTAATGCAGCCAGACGGACAGGTAAATATTGTAAAACACATGAAAACTGTTCAGAGAGAGGAAGGAGGGAATTTCCTTCTCAATCTACTCACGCAGTACGATGTACGTAATTTCCGCAGTCGTCGGAGGCTTTGTGTAAAAGCTGTTGACCCTCATCTGGTGTTAGACGATAGCAATCTGGCAGTGTCGCTTTGTCCGGTCTATAACAGCACGTCCAGCTCGCTCGGGCCTCATTCGTCAGGCGGAGCAAGC
Source organism: Vandiemenella viatica (assembly GCA_031002005.1). Taxonomy (NCBI): domain Eukaryota; kingdom Metazoa; phylum Arthropoda; class Insecta; order Orthoptera; family Morabidae; genus Vandiemenella; species Vandiemenella viatica. Next base: position 142,667,683 of record CM061920.1, on the reverse strand, counting down.
GCGGCACAGTGCCTGCCGTATAAGACAGCGCCTCGCGGCCACACACCCGCCACACTCGGCACCACACAATGAAGCGAGTGTGAACGCAAAGTAACGTAATGCATAAAATATACGATTTAAGTTTACCGATGAGATCCAGGTTCCCAGAAGCAGTTCGAACATATATACGCTTGTCTCTACCCACCCGCAGCGTAGTGGCTAGCACGCTGGAGTCGCATTACAGAAGTCTCAACTTACTTCCGACCTATCTCATTTTTGGAGTCGATTTTGTGTCCGTCCGTAGTGTCACTTAAATTTTTACGTTAATTCTTTGAAAATTCAGACTATGATGAGAAAAATATTTTAATTCCGCTAATCTGGTTGAACACTCAGCTAGGGGCTGATGACAGCTATACTACAGAAAATCACTGGATTTTTTTTTTTTATTTTATGACCAATGAGGAACACAGCTCTATTACGGTTGCTTTTAAAACTATGTACAATTACATTGTAGATGGATTGCCTATAAGTAAGTGGGTGTAATCTACCCACCTGTCTGCTTTTCATATTTTAAGCAACTATTAAGGAATGGTATTACTCATATCCAATTAGTTTTTTGCAGAACATTAAGATACAATGCAAAATTAAAAGCACTTTCAGTAAAATTACGTTAAGTAATCTGAGAACAAAAATTTCTGCTTGTTTTGCTCTTTACAAGTTTCTAGTGCTTGACGTTTAAATGTAAGATGAAGTAGAAACTGGGGACAAAGTTCAAGTTTCTAGGAAATACCGTTGTCCGACAGACCTGGTAACAAAGATGATCAAATAGGCAAATTTAACTGCTACTGACAACTTTATATTCAAGTGAAAGAAAAAACTGAAATGAATCTCTTATGTTTCTACGTGATGATTAATAAACTACCTATATGCCACATGGCGGCTTATAAAACTTATTTTTTTCCCATCCACTATTCTTTTATGAACACCCACCCCCTCTCTCCCGAGTATAAGATTTTATAAAATTCTGAACACGAAAATAGGTTTTAGATCACGAAATACGTAACCTTCACAGACGAACAGAGGAGCGACGGCAATACTGCCTCTTATTTTGTGTACGGAATTCTAAGATCAAAGCGTGTAGCATACAGTCAAATTACTGAAGACAATGCTTTCATTCTTCATGTTACCAGCACAGTGCTATGTACAAAAAGTTTTCTACAGAAGATTTGTAGGCCTCTGAGATATATGCGTAAATAAACGATGAAGCCTCTCAAAAAAAAAAATTTCTTATGGCTTTACGCCTAGTCGACGTCAAGGTTTTGGAGGCGGGATGAGACTGGAGACAAGGAATGGGAAGGGATTCATCCATGGCGTTTTGAAGGATGCATCTCGGCATTCGCCTGTAGTGATTTGGGAAAACTCCAATCTGGATGCCCGTACGGGGATTCGAACCGGCGTCCTCCGAATGAGAGGCCAGAACGTAAGCTCTCAAGCGTATACTTCTAAGTTAAAATATTGTGATGAAGAGTGGGGATTCAGTAAGAAATTAAGAACAATACGTTTTAACGTATTACTTAAAAATTTCAAAAAGCATTTTCGATAAAAATAGTGAGTATTAAATGCGAAAAAGTGTTAATTTAAGCCTGCCTGTGAAAACTGTTTCCATTATGCTGTATTTGAATTTGTAAGAAACGGTATTTCCAACGAAAGCTGACAAATTTTTACTGGAACTTTTATGATTTCATTGCAATGCTTTTTTTTTTTTTTTTTTTTTTTTTTTTTTTGCCGATGTATGTTACAAAAAGAGTTAAGAGTTGAATCGCGAATAAATCTTGTAAATTTTTCTGAATTTTGTAACATTATCTTATATATGGTTTTAATTGATAGAAATGGCATGTCTGTGATGCACCAGAAAAATCAAACGACACCCCTATCTGGAGCGGAACCACAAAGGACAAAAACATTTGCCCAGCTGTATGCCAAACTTTAAAGAGTTATTTTAAAAACAAACTAGTTTAGCGTTCTTTGTAAAAGACAATTAGCGAACAAGTTGGGAAACTTTAATTGGTTTGGGGAAAAAGTTGGAAGAGACAGTCGTTAAATGATTACGCAGCCCAGAATTTTTTGAAGTAAAATTGCTGTACAATCTTAAAGCGACTGTAGGAGAGTCAGAGAGTAGGAAGTGATGAGACCGTTTAGAAACGTAAAATCATTGATTTGTGAGCGTGAATATCAAAGTTGGTAGTGACATTCTTTTGTTAACAGCAGGGCGACAGTAGTTGGTAAATTACAATATTGCCTGGAATTTTATGTTTGATAAAGTTTTCCACGTACATAGATCTCACGATTAACACCATTGTGTAGTTATATATATCTTTGTTTTCTAAACAAATGAAATTACACTAAATTGCCAAAAGTCATGAACGGGAAGATAGAAATATCCAGATGGTGGTACCATTGAAGAAGAAATGTATGATTGTGGCGTACTTACGTGAGTCGTGTTAAGGAAACCAGGTAGTGTAAAATGTCAAAAACATAAGCATTTTTAATTTTTGAGTGGAAAATAATCAACAAACTTTTCTGATTACAATGATATATAATTTATTGGGTATAATACTTTTCTTCGGAGTGTTATTAATGATTTTCATTATTCCTACTCAGACGCTACACTCATATTCCATCTATTCATAAATGCAACTAAAACTTTAATTTGATTCAAAAACACGATATTTTTTATGTTATGACACTTTCCTCAGGGAAAGGAATGTTCAATCAACTTGAAATTTTGCACAATTACAGAAGGTTATAAATCATTATATGTAAAGCAAAAAAATAATGTAAGCTATAGATAGTGAATTGTAATATAATAAATATCTGAAATTTTGTTAAAAATATTTACATAATCTCAAATTATTAAAATCTAATCCAATTTGTTATCAACAATAAGTTTTCTTCACGAGTTGTATCATTAACATTAGGTTACAAATAACAAACTTTTTAATTTATCTACAGTAACACAGAAATTGGTACATAACTAAGAGTACGTTTTGTTAAATGTTTTTTGTTTGTTCACATGTGAATATTAATAAAAATCTACTATATATCTTAATGATATTGAACAGACACACAGCGAAAGATGTTACTAATACCTTCTGAGAATTTGAACATTCTAGATGTCATGGATTCCTAATAACGAAGCTTTAACTCTAACGTTGCATTGTTGGATTGTCCACGCTACCCGGTTCCTTGAAGGTTTTCCGGCGTGATTGTGGCCACATGACATGAATTTCCAGACTTTGAACGCAGAATGGTAGTTGCCCTATACGTATAGGGTAACCAGTTTCAGAATTCCTCGATCCACAGTGTCAAGAGTGTGCAGCGAATGCGTAGTTTCAGTCTTTACCTCCCACCAGGAACAACACAGTGGCCGACCACTTCTACTTGATGACCGAGACCAGCGACGTCTCTGTTGATGTCCGTCAATGTTGACAAAGCGGTAACACCGCGTCGAAGAACGGCAACTCCCAATTTGCGATGTACGGCAGTGTGGAAAGTGGTTGGAAATTTTACGTTTTATTGTAAATGACAACAGAAGACCGACGGAATGGCTCTGCTAATAAAACAGTACCTCTCCTGCACACTTTTATATCTATTTCACCCTAGATGAGGGGGAAAAAGGTCGCGCCGTCAGTTAAGCCACAATTAGTAAGAGCTTATTGTAGGGCTCGAGTGTGGTGCAGTTTTTACGAGGCCATGGAGCCTGGTAGACTGAAGACACCATGCCACCTGGTGGTGGCTCCTTCCTGGCATGCGCTTTGTTTACATGGCATGGACCGGCACCTCTGGTCAAACTGAACCAACCATTTATTGGAAATTGTTATGATAAGCTACTTAGGACCATTTGCTGTCATTAATAGTTTTCATGTTCCCAAACAACGACAGACTTTTTACGGACGAGAATGTACCATGTCATCGGGCTAAACAGTTTCAAAGTTGGTTTGAGCAACACTCGGAATAAGTCCAACGAACCATTTGGCCACTTAGATCATATCAGGCATGAATCGAATAGCACATCTCTTGGACATCATGGAAAGTTAAGTTTGTGCGCCATGTCTAGCACCAGCACCCATTATCATTTAGGGACTGCTGAAGAGTAACATGACTGGATATTCATTCAGGGGAATTCCAACCATTTGTTCAGTCATTGCCATGTCGGGTAGCTGCACTCTGCTAGGCAAAAGAGTCCTGTACGATATCCCATGACGTTTTGCGCTTCAGTGTATTGTAGTATATATTGTTGTAAACGGAGCGTTGAGGAGGGAACAGGTAGGGTTCGAACAACTAGCGGGCAAGGCACGAATCTGTGTTCTTCTCAGAGAAGGACTACTATGGTTCGGATGTGAATAATAGTCTTACGACATTAAGGAAAATCAGTCTTGTAGTAGTTCAGAAGTTAATTATCACAACACAACGGGATAATGTGATGTACAAGTATTTAAATTGGTATTTACCAATATTGATAAAAATGACTGAAATGTGATACTAACTACTCTGATGCTATCCCCCTACGATAAACTATCAATATAAATGCTCAGTAGTGAATGAAAAATACTGTGTGGCTTTTAGCCAACTAAAACCTATATTTAAATCAAGAGCGAACCTGTGGTTTGTGGGTGACTTCAAATCCAATTGATACCAAACTATCTGAAACGTAACTAAACCACGTCCAAACGTTCCACTAAACGTCGTCCATCTCCTTGATGTCTGCTCTCATCACACCACCCTACTTTACTCTCCTCCAGTTACGTGGGAAAGGACTAGCCGAATCACTGACTTCGTCGATTCGGTCCTTATGACAGGTTGAAAGATTTTGACGCTTGATATCCGTCAGTTGTTTTGTCAGCATACTAGTTTGGTGTCGGTACATTTCCTCCATGTCGTTACCAAATTGTGAATAATTGCTATTCTTAATTTGAAATTAACAACTCGTGATTCTCGCGAACTAACGCCCTGGGGTCCCTAAAACAGTTTGTTTCTAATATTTCCTGCAATTGTTTTCTGAAGTTGATTGTAATAACCAAATTTGCATCACAGTTGGGAAAATCATAGCAAAATCGATACTGTTATGGAATTACAAATCTACTAAAATGTTTTGTCCAGTAAACAAAAACAGGAAATGTGTTCTGAAACTTAGTGAAAAATTGTCGGTTGATCCAGTATTCTCCTTTTAGTCTACTTCTGTTATGAGACAAACATATTCTAATTCAGAAAATTTCATCGTTCTATTTAATAGTCTTTTACCTTAATCTATTTTTCTAACAATATTTTTTTACTGAATTTATAATTTTAAAGAAATATCGGTTTTGAGTAAAGGGTTTCAAATTGCTATTCAGTCCTTAGTTATTTTTAGCAAAGAAACTAAAATGAGAAAGTTTTTATATGACTATGAAGTAACTTCATTATACTGTACTTACTTGAGGAAGGCATACAGCGTTTGAAAAAATGTGTAATTTAAATTCTCTACCGTAAAATGTTGTAGCAGTTGTTTTGAAAGCATTCTCGAAAATTTGGAAGAAAACATCTAAATAGAATATGTGTCAGCATAAGGTGCTATGTGATTAGTTCCTAACGAAAATTTGTAGTAAAACTTAGAAACAGGCAACGAAAAACATGAGCTACCATTTAATGGTTTAAATTCTGTTCTTGTACCATTCTATAATACTGAACA
>CM061920.1:142542758-142660976 GCA_031002005.1 Vandiemenella viatica | reverse complement strand
TTTTTCAGATATTTCAAGTGTATTTTTATGTGCCTATTTTTATTGAAGCTATTCAAGTCGCTCCATTCTTTCAACTACATGTTTTCATTTGTATCGCTGATTCCTGCTCATTACTAGCAATAAGTGTGGACAGAACGTAATTGCTTTGATCCTAGGGCCACATATCTTGGGAAGCTGACCGGGGAGTGGTTGATCAGAGACGAATCCAAACTTGGCTGTGGTGAATTGCCGCTTGTTTACTACATGCGTTGCGATCCGTAGTTCAAAGCTATTTCAATTGTTGAATCGATGCGTTAGTGCCACGAATGCCTTTGACTTGCCCCAGAAAACTGCCACCGAGATGAGCGGCATTCGCTTGCAACCACGTAAGATGAGCCTACACGATCGTACCGTTTACACTCTCGTGTTCGTGCTATCTCGAGTCGATTTCAGCAAGCTCGCGCTAGATTGTAAATGCGGTTTGAAGTGTGAATATTTTCTTTTTAATCTTTGGCAAGCAACTATGACTCATATGTTTCACCCAGAATTCTACTGCTTCGACCTTTAATAGTCACTGCTGATTTAAACCACGGAGGAAGGAAAAGTGGAGGCGAAGCGAGGGTCCTTCACCAGGCACTGAAGTGAAGTCGTACGTAAATAGTGGGGTGTGGAGATCGCCATATTGGATTTCCCTAGAAACGGGGAATATGTACAAACACCTCAAGGGTACGATGATTATTTATAACTCGAAGAGAGAAATCAAAAATGAAGAAACATTTTTTTGTTATCCTACTTAGTTCTCGAGATATACTGTCTCAAATGAGAGGTGTTTTGGGTTGAAATTAAGAAGAAAATTTCTCCAAAGTGAAATTTGATGATAGATTCTTATATAACACGACAAGAAAAATCGAAATTAAAGAATAAAATTTTTCGATATCTCACTTAGTTCTCGAGGTATTGTCTACAAATTGAGGTGGTTACATTTGCGGCCTGGATCAAAAAATATTTTGCCAAAGCCACTACCCTACTAAACGCTGGACATAAAGACTGGTGTTTTATTTTTTACTGTCCCTTGTGGTTAGGTTGAAACGCAGTCTGGAATCGTCAAGAAGCCACAATAACTATACATATAACTAAGTTTTGATAGTCGATATCTCGAGAACTAAGGGAGATATCAAAAAATTTTACTCCAGATTTTCGATTAGTCCCGTCGATTTACATTACAAACAATGATCAAATTGCATCGCCACGGAAATGACAGTGCTGCCCACCTCTGCACTTAAAATTCAAACTACAGACTTTCAACGTTCGTTTACACTAAGGCTAGCCTATTATGTGCAAAGGAGTAAGATATGCTGATTGTCTACACTCCGCAGCAAATATTTGAAAATAACTTCATCCTCTTGAGAGCAATGAATATATAATGATTGACCCTACTCTTGCAGATACCTATTAAACACTTCAAGAACAATAATTACAATTTGACTAACTTATATAAAAAAATATTGAAATATTAGAAAATGAAATATTCACAGTAGTAAACACAGTGCAATGTTTTGGGAAATCTGTCTTGGCCGCCACGCATGCGCGTTAGGAGCCAAGTGTTTACTGGAGGCTTCACATATTTAGCGGTATTTCGCCTCTTTTCCTTCCTCCATGATTTAAACTGGTATAAATACCCATCCATCAGTACTTCCTGTGTCTGTACAGCGCACTGTAACCCGCAGGAAAAACATTAAATTTGGTCTGACGTTTGCGAATCTCCAGTAAGGGGCCATCCATAAATTATATCACACGTTAAGGGGGGGGAGGGGTCAACAATGTTTGACATCATTTGACAAAGGGGGAGGGATGAGTCATTAGCTACGTTATGTCACATATATGACTTGTATCAATTTTTGGCACATGAGGCCGCGCGAGTTCACGCTCGCCGTACATTCGGCGTCGCGCGTCGGCCGCCACAGACGTACGCAGGAAGGCCTTTGAGGTTTGATAAAATATGACTTCCGCATATTTATTTAAACGATCGTATCGCATCTGTGGTATATATCTTCCATCATACAAAGCCAATAACTAAAACAAGTAATCGCATAAGAGGTAACAGAGCTTTTGTTCATCACGGAGATTTGTCCTTAAAGAATTCTAACTAGACATGACAGGCAAGTTCTTTGCTCGATAAACAATAATCTTATATGGGTGGATGAAGTACGAACATGTTGACACATCTAAAGTTCCTGACGCTATGCGAATCGAAAGCGATGTGATAGTTATGCTATAAATAATAGTACCTGGGTGACCGATCTCCACTCGGTATCTTTCGAATTCTGTTCAATATACAAGATTTTGAGTAAAGTTTGATTAAAGTTAAAGGTCTTTTTGAAGGCTTCGTAGGCATTTTTAAGTACACACTTCCCTGGAAAGAGAAGCTTAACTAACATCAGTAGGCTTAAGTACCTGATTCCTACAAGATGAATTAGAGCTGTTTCAGAGATATCAAACCCAAGAATTGAATTGTTTTGGTAAAATCGTATTACAAACTTGAAAAGCAAAACGTTATCTACATATGAAATTTCATCCAAATTGCTAGATGAATTTCCGAAATCGTCTGGTTTACCACCTCAAAAATTGCTTTTAAGGAAAAATGCTCTTATTATGTTCAATAGAAATTTTAATTCTAATCGGATTAATTAATGGTGCAAGATTAGTGATGATTCTCTTAGGCTAGTACATCATCAATGCTAAATTGATTCACTACGCTCTTACCTCACATTAAACTCACACCACCAACAATGCCTTTCTAAATGACAAGAAAACAATTTGAACATTAATAAAACTCAAGGTCAGAATCATCAAAAGGCAGGATTACAGTTATCAGACACTGGTTTTTCGTATGGATACAGGTATGTGGCTTTTCCACGAGTTTGTAGATTCATTAATATTTATTTTTGTGTTAGATACACATATTATCATAAAATCATGATGATCACATTACAACTGCTAATATTGTTTTCAGAGGATTTATGTAAGTAAAGAAGATTGGAAAAATCACCTCTGACAAAGCCAATATTTTTTTAAATATTTACTTTTGAAATATTTTGCAATTAAATATGTACTATTTAATGTTAACAACTTTTTACAGTAAAATTGATATTTATTACTAAAATATATTTCATTAATAAATACTTTCATTTACGTATTTCCTTATTTACTTATTATATTACCATTCGGTGATTGATCATGAAATTGTGTGAAATATTCCCTGGATCAGTTAGTATACATGAATTGTTTGGTTAAAGATATGAGTTCCATTTTGAATCCAAAGAGAACCTAACTATTAGTAGGCTTTCTAGTACCTGAAACGTCTACGAGATGGCGTTAGATCTGTATACGAGATACCACACTAAAACATTGTTTACATAGCAACACGATCACGTTTCGCTGCTCTATAAAAAGTTCATTTACATATTTTTTTTATTTTTTTTTCTCGATTTAAGGAGAGAAATATTGTAACTCAGTGTACAGACGGTGTATTAATTACGTATTATTATTATTACTAGCCAAAAGCCCGTCAAAAATGACGGGTTTAACGGACTGTTCTGGCAATTGATTTATTTTTGGTTGTTAACCTAAATAGAAATTTTATAAAATAAAGCTCACTATGCTATAATTTCTCGTCACTTGTGATGTAGCAAAAAGTTTCAGTTGTTAATTTGGTCCAGGTTTCAGCCTAACTACAATCTTCGCCAATATAGCCGGTAGAAAATCAAAGCTTCATTCACACGCGAATTTATACATTCCCTGTATGTCATCATGCATCTATACTAATCATGCATCATGCGATACAAACTTGATCCAAAATCTTCACAGTTTCTTACAACTTTCTTATTGTCTATGATGAAGATCGATGTTTAACGCCTGGCACAGCTTACATTCGGCTGAAATAATGACCCCAGTGAAAAGGAAGGATGCTAAAAATAAATCTTAACTTCTTACATTTGTCATGTAATATTAGTTTCAAATTGTGGTTTAGGTTGCATAGATCGCGAACAATTTGGAACTTCTTTATTTCAAACCAAGTAATCATATCACTAAAAAAAAGCAACTAATAATCAATACTAGACGACCCGTGCGAAAATTTCGCGAATAAAATGCGATGAATAGTGGGTTGAATATAATGTCACCAAGTTCAGTCATTACTCTTCATACTCCTACTTCATTTATCGATTTTGGTTAGAAATCCAGGGAGATAAATGGCTCGAAACACAAAAAACGTATTTTAGAAATATTGACATTTTTGCGCTTTATGGGTCCAATTACGAAAAATTCCTTTCTTAGAATATAATGTTACCACGGCGGAAACCTTAGTCTTTAATACGATATGTCATTTATCTATATCGATTAGATATCAAGGGAAATATAAGGCTCGTGACACAAAAATACGTTGTAGAACAATTTATACTTTTTCCCTTTAATAGTTGAATTCCAAACACTTCTTTCTTAAAATATGATGTCAGCAAAGCTGAGACATTATTCCTCACAATCGTACTTGATTTATCGATTTTGGATAGATATCAAGGGAGATAAGTGGCTTGAGACACAAAAAACGCATTTTAGAAAAATTGACTTTTTTGCCTTTTAAGGGTCGAATTACGAAAAATTCCTTTGTTAAAATATAATGTTACCGGCGCGGAGACCTTATTCTTTATTATGATACCTCATTTATCTATATCGGTTTATATCAAGGGAGATAAATCGCCCGTGACATAAAAATCGGTAATAGAAAATTTATACTTCTTTCCTTTAAGGGTTGAATTCCAAAAACATTCTTTCTTAAAATATGATGTCACAAAGCTAAGACATTACTCCTCATAATCTTACCTGATTTATCGATTTTGGTTAGATATCCAGGGAGATAAATGGCTTGAGATACAAAAAACGATTTTAGAAAAAGTGACATTTTTGCCCTATAAGGGTCGAATTACGAAAAATTCCTTTCTTAAAATATAATGTTACCATGGCGGAGACCTTATTCTTTAATATGATACCTCATTTATCTATATCGGTTATATATCAAGGGAGATAAATCGCCCGTGACATAAAAATCGGTAATAGAAAATTTATACTTCTTTCCTTTAAGGGTTGAATTCCAAAAACATTCTTTCTTAAAATATGATGTCACAAAGCTAGACATTACCCCTCATAATCTACCTCATTTATCGATTTTGGTTAGATATCAGGGAGATAAATGGCTTGAGATACAAAAAACGATTTTAGAAAAAGTGACATTTTTGCCCTATAAGGGTCGAATTACGAAAATTCCTTTCTTAAAATATAATGTTACCATGGCGGAGACCTTATTATTTAATATGATACCTCATTTATCTATATCGGTTACATATTAAGGGAGATAAATCGCTCGTGACACAAAAATGCGTTATAGAAAAATTTATACTTTTTCCCTTTAAGGGTTGAATTCCAAACACATTCTTTCTTAAAATATGATGTCACAAAGCTGAGAATTTACTCCTCATAATCCTACCTCATTTATCGATTTTGGTTAGATATCCAGGGAGATAAATGGCTCGAGATACAAAAAAGCATTTTAGAAAAAGTGACATTTTTGCCCTATAAGGGTCGAATTACAAAAATTCCTTTCTTAAAATATAATTTTACCATGGCGGAGACCTTATTCTTTAATATGATACCTCATTTATCTATATCGGTTAGATATTAAGGGAGATAAATCGCTCGTGACACAAAAACGCATTGCAAAAATATTGACTTTTGCCCTTTAAGGGTCGAATTCCGAAAACTTTCTGGCTTAATATATGACGTCACTAAAGCGGAGATCTTAATCTTTAAAACGATACTTCATAAAACGGTTTCAGATAGGTATCCAGGGAGATAACTGACTCGTAACACAAAAACAGCATTTTAGAAAAATTTACATTTTTTGCCCTTTAAGGGTCGAATTCCGAAAACTTTCTTGCTTAAAATACGATTTAACCAAAGTGGAGACCATAAGCTTTAAATGACACCTCATTCATTGATTTCGGTTAAGTATGAAGGAAGATATAGGCTTGTGACAAAAAAATACCTTATAGAAATAATATATATGATGACAATTTAAACAAAATTCATACTTTTCTTTCAGTATTGTAGCAATTCCTTTCTTAGCAATTGTTGAAATAAATTGAATTGTTATAAAATAAATGCAATTCCTATTGCCTGGCGCTATGACAAAAGGTTTCGGTTGCTATCCTGGTCCAGGTTGCATTTTAAAACTAACCACATACGGGAGTAGTTTACATCGTGATTCATGATATCAAAACGTGACATAGTGCTTATGAAACCTGCTTAAATAACTGATAATAGCTAAATTCAACATGCTATTGCTGTGATAAGGTTCTTTATTTATTTTTGTCCAGGCTGGATTTCAACCTAACCACAATCTCGGGTAATACTGCCGCTACAAAATGAAAGCTTTAATCGCATGCGCATTGATGGTGATGTCATGTATCGCGACATAAGTATAAAATAAGTTGTTGTAAGAAGTGAATTATACAACGCAGGAATATATTTATATCCTATCAAGAAACGTTGCCAGCGTTTTTACAGTTGTTGCTGTACAGATGCTATCTTTGACGTGAATATTTGAATTGGCGGTTTTGTGTTGTGTTAATTCGTAATTTTCATGTTGCTTCACGTCTAACGTAAGCTGCCTTTTGCTTTCATGTACACTTTTTCTTAAAAGGTATGACCATAGGAACGTATGTGGTAAATTTCAAACGAATAGCACAATTCTTTGGGCCTAGTTTTTATTTTGCCATAGCCAATAATATCACAAAACGAACGTGTGCAACAGTTTTCCGACCAAAACGACAATTCATTGATGAGATACATTACGCAACAACATAATTTTCATCAAAAACATTCAACAAAAAAGAAAGGTAATAAACCAAAAATCTGCAACGTGATTCAGACCGATATTACAACGTTCGAATAGCTGTCATAGTTACACATTGCGGAAATACGTAATAGCCTCAGTAATATTACTCAGTGAAATCAAAGAAGATTAAAATAAATCTGATAAACTTACATTATTAATTGTAGTGTAGGCTGCACAATTCGAGATGAGTGGGCAACTATTTCGGTTCAAACGAATTAATAATTTCAATAATAGGGTACAGTTTAAATTATTTTGAAAAAAAGCTAAATTATTCATGCCCTCTGCCGTAGCGTCAAATGCCAGTTGTAATTCTGATCCATCTTAAGTAATACTTTAACCAAATTTTTCTCAGCATTGATGCTCGAAATACAAAGCTTTTATCTTACAATATCTATGAACAAAGAATTTAAGGAATACTTCAATATATCAAAAGAATATTACGTAAATATAAGCATTAAATGATTGATATATCTATTTTAACGCAATACATACTTTTATTTCAGTGTTCTGTGAGTTAATTTATTCACTGTTGCTTGGAAATGATATTAAATAACGCGCACTCCCACAAATAATATCGTAAAGCGTGACGTCGTATCGCAACGTCATAGCTTGACGTCACCGCGTGACATGACGTAGGTGCGACACCGCTACATCTTGTCTATTATACTAATAGATAGATAATGGTACAATGCAATATGTCTCAGATGTTAATAATATGCATATAGACAAAAAAATTAGGCTCATGTAACATAGTGGTCAGTAGCATTACTTTTGTCAATTTATTGGTCGTCTAGTTGGAAAAGGTTGAAAAATGCTGACATAGATAACAAACTTAACGTAGTTAGTTGTATATTACCTTTATTCGTTTGCACATTGTAGAATAGTATTTGGCACTATACACATTCCATATTTAAACCGCATAACATTTTTATTCTTTATGATATTTACGAATTTTTCCAACCCTTACCTTTCAATTTTTACACATTTTTCCGTTTCAGTGACTTATTTTTGTTTTCCCGAAATCCCCACATCAATTTTTTTTTAGATAGCTTCTTCTTCGTTTAACTGTGCCTTACTTTACGTTTTCTAGAATATAATTAGGTTATAGAAAACTCAAATGTTGTTCCGGATGAAAGTTTCATGTGAAATGTTACGCAAGAGATATGAAATGTATTTCTGTGCTTTTTTCCCCTAAGACTACATTTTCCCCCGATTTTTCAAAGATTCACCTCATATGTGTTACCATTTCAGCTGCTAAAAACTTCTGACTCCACACAGATTTGGAGAGAAAAATTCGATTTACTTCTCTAAATTGTTATTTTCTCTCTCGCATTGCGTACAAATGGGTCAAGTCCAATTTCAGTGGTGGATCTCAAGATTTGTTTCCAGCGGATATAGTTACACTCGGGTAGGTTAATTCTTCCAACTCAGTGTTCACTGAATTCTAGGAACTTCACGCCAACCACGATTAACACTTAATACTTTGTGCAAACTCTTTCACACAAATTCTACGGCTGTTGTTGGATTAACAAAGTTGATTTAAAGGACTTTGAAAACACTAAACTGAAATTACCTTCAATCTATAAACATCGTTTGTGTTTTAAAGTAATGTTCTAATTGCTCCACTGAACTGCTGCAACTGTTGCTGTGAATTTTTATTAATAATTGTTAATTTATTTAAATTAATTATTGATGAAGGGGAGGACAGTTCTTTCAATATTCATGAATTGCTTCATATGATCACAGTACAATAATTATTTGAATTGCAAATACATGCAAATTGCACGTCGTGTAAAATGTGACTAGAAGTGTTTATTCATTGCTCCGCTTTGTCTTATTCTGATTCTCTGAAGCTCACTGCCACTGTGGCGTAATGTTGTCTGATGACTATATTCGTTGCCACCGTAATCGGTTCCCAGCTGAACACAGCATCTCGTCTCCGTGAAAGACACACGTTCGCTTAAATCTTCTTCGCTGGGAACTAAACCAAAGTCACCGTAGAATTTGGCCCATGAGATCGGTAGACAATGCTGCAACTGCCGTCTCTCGACAGGGTCAGTTCGGCTATTACAAGCTCTGGAGTCGGACTTGCAAATAGCATCTGAACCGAGTGCTGTACTTGAACAATTTCCTTTCACTTTGAGGTCTTGTTCAGAGGTTAAATTCCTTTCAGGAGCTGAATCGTAGGTGCGTCCACTCGAATGGTTGACTCGAAAGTAACTTCTTTCTCACCTGTAATGACAGAAGGAACATGTGTCTTTTTCTAGAGATGTGGTTAAAATTGTTTCACTACATGCAGGCCAATCATGCTTTGAACCGCGTGACGTTATTGGCAAGGTAATGTCCATGCTTGTCACGCAAATTACCAAGTTCTCCGTTGGCGGTTCCCATCCAAAAGGCCCTCTTGTTGCGCCCATATGCGGCTAAGATGGTGGCGTCCCTTCCGGATAAAGTCTGGACTCACGGAACAACGGTCGAAAGCTGAAAAAAGAACCATGTTAAGTTTTCTGAATATGCTTAATTTGACACAATAACTAAAATTAACGCGAAAATAATGATTCAGCTGTAACAATATTAGATTTTACTGTTTCATAATTAGTTCTCCTGAGTAATTACAATTTATTATATGATGATTTCAAGCTATGGTTTAGCGATTTTGACTGTTTTGCTAGAGTTAATCTGCTTTCAACTCTGATATTTACTCTCCATTTCGTGCGATCCGAAAATAAAAAGAATGAAAATTACTATAATAATTGTTATGAGAGCTGAATAAATTGGAAGGTGCGTAATAATGCAGCATTGAATGCTGTACGAGTGTTGTTCCGTAAATAAAGCATCTTCTTTTAGTATACAAACTATAACATGAACAAGGAGCACAGTAATACAGTTAAGTAAATTACTATTTTAGCTTGTTATTTTTCACATTATCTGAATCTTTGTGTATACATATTTTCAGCGATGAACAAGTGCTCGTATGTCGCCCTCTTAACAATCTGAACCTCCAGAGATTAGTCAGTTTGTTCTTTCTGTAACGACAGCATCATTATCTGCAAATGTTTCCCACACAGTCCATATTTCACAAGCCCTATGAGATCACAATTTGAAAGTGATAAAACTCGTTTTTGAAGACGATTGGAAACAGAAAATTGTTACCTTTAACCTCAGCAACAGGCGTAACAGTTCCTACCATACTTCCATCCGATGATTTTACACGTCCTGTGTAAGCATCCGCATTATCCACCTGGAACAAATTTTGTAATACTCCAGTTTTCGCCAACATCGTTTCCAACGGATTACAGCCAATATGAAGCCGCACACTCAATTCGAATGGGCTCATCGAGGCGCTGTTCATTGTGAGAAGCAGCAGCTCAGCGGAGAGAGGGGTGCCCTGCACTCCACAGTATCCACCGCACCGTCGAGCATATCATCTTATCGGCACAACATTAGCAAGCGTCGATAGATGTCGATTGGTGCAATTTGTCTATGGAGTAACTACACTCTACACAGTAATAAATGAAAGCTGAGGTGTACTTAAGCACAGCTATTTATTATGCAAGAGGTTGCATACACAATAACAGAACACGCGGTAGCGCGACACAGATAAAAAGAACAAGTTCATACCATGGAGGAAGGAATAATATGGAGACGACGCAAGAGACCTTTACCACGCATGGGAGTGAAGCAGGCCGGCGGAGGAGTGGGGGGGGGGGGGGGCATGGCCGGAGTGGTGGGGGCTTGACCGCTTCCCAACAAACACGGGGAATATGTACAAACACCTCAAGGGGACTCTAGGATAAACGTGACGCCGCAATCTGGTGATGGATTATTATGTAACTCGATGAGAAAAATAAAAAATGAAGAATAAAATTTTTTGATATCCTGCTTAGTTTTCGAGATATTCTGTCTCAAATGTGAAATGGTTTTGGTTGAAATTCAGAAGAAAAAATTATTCAAAGTCAAATTTTATGATGAATTTTTATTTAAAAAGACGAGACAAATAAAAAATAAATAGTAAAATTTTTCGATATTTCACCTAGTTCTCTAGATATATTGTCTCAAAAGTGAGGTGTCTTGAGTTGAAATGCAGAAGAAAAATTTCGCAAAAGTCAAATTTAATGATGGATTCTTATGTAACACGACGAAAAAACTCGATAATAAGGAATAAATGTTTTCGATATCTTGCTTAGTTTGGGGGATATACAACATCCAAATTGAGGGGTTTTGGTTTGGATGCAGGCTGGACCAAAAATTAATTCTGTCAAAGCCACAATGATTACATGGTTGACATGCAGAATGGATATTTCAGTTTTATTACTACCACTTGTGGTTAGTCTGAAATGTGTCCTAGACCAGAAAAAAAAGTAAGAGGACCTACTCTAGGGATGAGCAACCCAGACATTTTGTAGGCTGGTACCAGAAATAAAATGTTTATTCAGTCACCTTAATGAACATTCTCTTGATCAAGATGTGTTGTCTAATTTCACAGCCCTACTTATTAGGACAATTGTAAAAAAATTATCTCTCAGTTAGATTTAGATACGGGGGGGGGGGGGGGGGGGAGGGAGGGAGGGGGGAGAGATTGTTGTACAAAAAAAAGAGACTAAATTAGAAACACATTCCCCAAATTGATTTTGTTCAAAGGCCAATAACTTCTTTATTTATGAAGCCCATTTTTATTTCTGCATGAACCTGTTTCGACATAAATAGATGAGAAAGATTTCAAAATCGGTAAAAATAGGTATAGACGTATTTACAAACAGAAACAAGTATTATATGAAGCTTTAAAAATAACCTAAGTCAATGGCCTGAAATAGCTATTTAAAAAATTAATAAAACTCACAGCTTCTCACATAACAGTTAATTTCATCATCCATTGTCAGTATAATCAGCAACGTGACGAAAGAAATCGTAATAGTAAATTCACTGAATCGCGAAGTAAAACACGCCCCTTTATATCTCATTTTAAACACTCGTTAAAAAATAATGCTAGTCTATTATGTGCAAAATAGCAAGTTTGCTGATTTTCTACACTACACCAAGAAAAATTTGAGAACAAAGTCATCCCATTGAGAGCTATGACTAAATATTTATAGACGTGCTGCAAAGTTTGCGGTGCCTACCGCTCACTTCAACAACGATAATTACAATTCAACTTACTTATGAAATGATATTCCAGGTTCTTTCCTGTCTGGCCTATTTGTGCAACCGTACGCAACACAAGCTGGCATTTTTAAACACTTATATACAATACTAAATGAAATAATCACTGCATCTACCACAATGTGAACACCTTAATTGTTGGGAAGCGCCATATGGTCGCTGCCGGTGCTGCCACCATGCGGGGAGAGTTTAGTGCTTGCTTCACCGATTTAACGTCACTTCTCCTCCATATAATTCCTTCCTCCATGGTTCATACGCGGCACGTGGCTAGCAGCCGACTGGCTCCAAGTAGTACGGTTGTCTCCCACCTGGTCTAGTTGGCGCTCCCGTCGGCTCGATCAGGGCGCCGACTGTTGGCAAAGAGATGAACCATGGTGTGGTCGATTGCAACGCCGACTGGTGGCGAAGATTTGTACTTTAGGCTGGGCAAGGCTCCGCCACATGTCCGCACCAACATAACACTGTTAGGCACGCACTGCTACGTCAGACACCATCTTGGAATACTGCTCAGCTGTTGCTATCTGATACACGATAGTTAAACTGATAATAAATTAGCGGGAAGGTTCTACCTTGTAGTATCCCATCTGTGGAGGTTCGTAATTAAAGCCGCAGACGTGTTTAACAGCCGATGCAAAGGTTTACGGCCTGACTCAAGGCTGGCGTAGATTATGACTTCTTCCACGAATCAGATGGACGAGCAGTTTTCTTTCACAACTGAGCACGGTTGGAGTGAGGACTGTCACAACCGATAAAATTCAGTTCACCGAGTTAAGATCTGTCAAACTGAACACAAGGCATTTGCAACTGAGCCGGAAATGTTCCTCATTTTTCGATTTATGAGAGAGTTGATGCGTATAGTCAAAGATTTTGTAATAACTTGTAGTAACGTTTACATATAATTGTTGCATGACTGAGCGAATTTTTGAAGAGCCAAAGATTCCCAGCGACTAAACTGATGCCCCGAAAAGAAGTGAGGATCTTATCGGGACCACATGGAAGCGCTAGGTCGGCGTAGAAGAGCATCATTTCACTTGTGTTTGCCATTGGCGCTGAACGCATGAGAGACCGATGGTCTGCCACATCGTGAAGATTCCGCGAAGGCGAGCGAGATGCTTGTAACTGAGAGGTCACCATTCAGTCGCTTCTCTTAGAACCACATGTTCTCATGCTGTGAACTTCTATCACCAGTGATAAAGTATCGCCACACATAAAACCACAAGATCAGTTAAATACCTGTACCATATACTCTCTCACTCATTGAAACATTTAGTATTTGTCTATACATCTACATATATACTCAGCAATTCACAAAATTGACGGTGGCAGAGGGTGCTTTGCAACAAAATTAATCTCTACTCTCTACATTCAATCCCGAATGGCACGGGTGACGAAAGAACTCATGTAATCGTCAGTGCGGTACCTTAATTATCTAATCTTATGATTCCAGCCATTGGGGCCCAAAAAGGTTGGTGAGCACTCGAAAATGAAACTGGGTGTACGCAGGTTTACCAATAAGTATAGGCGAGACCTACGTCGTCTGTCTACCAGAGAATCCCAGACCAATCAAAGAACCAATTTTGTATCGCTTTCTTAATGACTGTTTCAAGTTAATGATCATTTGTTTGAATAAAATGTTCCTGTCATATAATTCAACTTAAATTGTTTAAGTAATATTATTAATTTTGAGCCACTCCTTAGTTATTGGAACCAAGTTATTTATTCATCCTAGATACCATTTAAATTATACATTTTCTTTTAATAAGTGTCATAGATATTAATAACAGACCTTATCAAATTAATTATTTAATCCCACGCAGCAGGGCACCACAACCTTCAGCATTCCGTCAGACGTTTAAAATTTAGTAGTGAGTCAATACTTACGGAACGCAGTACTATTAAACTTCATGCAGATATACATTATGGAGCATTAACAGGCGCCGTTCAGTTTATAATGGACTTACAGAGGTTTTTAATCTTCGTTTATCGATTTTGGACTTCTAACGTTTTGAACAGGCGCAGTAACGTCACAAATAGAAATTCATATTTTAAAACCACGATATTAAGAATGTGGTACAAAAACTAGGGTACATAATTTTTGGTCGATGTTTCTAGAAAATTGTAAGGAAATTCACTGTTCAAGAAAGAAGAGCGTCGGATGCTGGTAGACTAGCTGGTCTAGAAAACTGCACAGATTACTAAATACAGATGGTATGTTTAACAGCAAGGACCTGAGATGGAAACAGACGACCCAAGCAGGATCCACTTTATTAAGAGAATGCTACGATCTACTGATATTTGAATCGAGTTCAAACTGCAACAGCTAAAAATCTTGTGATATGAAATTTATACTTGTCTGTAGAGAATTGACCAAATCGTCCGAAAATCCGTTATATGAATTGGTTTTTATGGCCTATGTTTGAAGTGTTAATGTTTGATCCTTAGAACAAATATTTGATAGGGAAGGTGTGGTAATTACAGGTGACGGAAGCACATTCTGTAAAATTTCTAAATTCCCTACCTCTTTTTTATTTCTTAATATCTAACAGTAAAAGAACGATGGAAAAAATTTGGTATATTATTTCTGAACCGAACAATATTGATGCAATTAGAAACAATCTCATTTCAGTTGAGTTTCCATTAAATGGAAATTACAGCCTACAAATCTAAATTGGATTTTATTTTGCTGGTTTCTTAGTACGAAGTGTGACATATTTTTTAGTATTCAACTTTCTAGAGTAGAAAAATAGTTTCACTGATTAGAGTGTAGAACAAATTTAATGCGTTGCTTTATTCTTGCATAATATTTCTTTCGATCACGACTGGGGCCAGTAAAAACTCATACTTCACTGACTTGAAAAATGTTACTTCGAATTACTAAAATGACGAGAACGGCTGTTCCAGAGACCTCCGAGGTGAGACGATAACGGTAGTGGCCGAGGTCTGCTGGTGAGGTCTTGTTCGGATTGCAGCCCATTTCGCCCTCGAGGGGCTTAGTTCCAGCCACTCCAGTGCACCTGTACTGTCTCCGGCGCAGTAAGAGCCACCCTCCCACCCCATTGTTCCGTCCGCCTCAAATGAGGCCGGCCTCGCAGCGCTATTCACTGACGTCACACAATTGCTGCTACCCGTATAACTAGGCAGCCCGCATAACTCGCAGATCCTCAACACAGTGCTCTGCGCAGGGCGGGGTGGCCTTACGATATCTTCAGTGTCGAATCGAAAACATTTCTGAGGAAATTGTTTTGATGTGTCGACGAGTTATCGGTCTGACCCATAGACGGAATACAACGGCACATACAATTTCCACTATATAAATCCAATTATCAGTTTCTTCCTACTTTCTGTAGTAGTACGAGTATTTACAATGATAGTATAGAACAATACATCTTCCAGACCTGATACCAGACTGTTTCGATGACGGGCTGTGTCTTAATAATGAGTGGCGTATACTAATATAGTTAATATTCGGAAGCCTAATGACCAGTTCCGTGAGTAGATTTGGTTTATTTACTGTAAATTTCCCAACTAGAATACAAAAAGATAGTAGTACCATTATTGATAACATTTTTGTAGAACACAATAAATTAGAAATAAATGGATCAATTCCAATGGAAAATGGTTTGTCAGACCATAATGCTCAAATAATTACTTTGGATATTGTGGGAAATGAAAATAACAAAAAGAAAGGATTTGTCAGAGTTAGGCCATTAAAGAACAATTCAATAAAAAAATTAAATGATGAACTTCTCAATGAGGACTGGAGCACTGTTTACAAATTAAAAGGGGTAAATAATAAATTCAATTACTTTCACCAAAGGTTTTTGGAAATTTACGAAAGGTGTCTCCCTACAAAACTAGCTCCAATTGGTAAAAAACGAGTAAACAAAAATTGGGTTACAGTTGGTATCAAAACATCTTGCAGACATAAAAGGGAATTGTATGTAAAAGTTAGGAATACTGATAATATGCTTCTCAGACAACATTACAAAACTTACTGTAGAATTTTAACCAAAGTAGTAAAAGAAGCTAAACGTTTGGCCATAAACGATGAGATTAGTAGTTCAGATAATAAGATAAAAAGTGTTTGGAACATTATTAAAAGAGAAACAACTGTATCATCCCTTGAACATAAACCTATATCTATAAGCATTAATGATAAACTTGTAAATGACCCCTCGTAGGTAGGAAGTGCTTTCAATAAATACTTCTTAACAGTTGCTGAAAAAATAAAAGGAAAATGTATTGGGAATATGGATGCTGTAGCAATACTTAAATCCTTGTCACCAAAAGCAGCACCTATGTCTCTATTTCCCACCAGTAAAAATGAAATTGAAAAAATTATTAAATCCCTCAAAAATAAAAATTCATTTGGTTATGATGAGGTTTCAACCCATGTAATGAAACAATGTAACACCAGCATTAGTAGAGTTATTAGTCACATTTGTAATAGTTCTTTTGAAGAAAGTATCTTCCCTGACTCACTCAAGAAGTCAATAATCAAACCGCTTTATAAAAAGGGTGATACCTCAAAGATTGAGAATTACAGACCAATATCACTTCTACCAGCATTTTCAAAAATCTTTGAAAAAGCAATGTACAGAAGGGTGTATGCACATCTACAAAAGAATGACCTACTCAGTAAAGTACAGTTTGGTTTTAGACAAGGCGTTTCAACAGATTCAGCAATTTTTGCTTTTGTAAACAACATACTGGAATCAATGCATAAAAAACTAAATTCCCTAGGTATATTCTGTGATCTTGCTAAGGCTTTTGACTGTGTTGATCATGATATTCTACTAGGTAAATTAGATCACTATGGTGTTAGTGGTAAGCCAGGACTTTGGTTTAAATCATACCTGGAAAATAGAAAGCAATGTGTATCACTGAAAGATGCTAATACAGGAGATGTTATAAACTCAGAATGGGGTATAGTTAAATGTGGTGTGCCTCAGGGTTCAATTCTTGGCCCTCTGCTGTTCTTAATCTATATAAATGATCTTCCACATATACTAGATGATAATGAACACATAGTGCTCTTTGCAGATGATACTAGCATATCGTTGAAAGATCCATCAGCACAAAACCTCGAAAACATAGCAAATGATGCTATAAAGAAAATTAATAGGTGGTTTAATGCCAACAAACTAATACTTAATGTAGAAAAGACACAGTTACTTCAGTTTGTTACAAAAAATAAAACAAAGGACAGCTATAATGTGATATCAGAAGGGAAAACAATCAATGAATGCAGTTTCACAAGATTCCTGGGTGTATCTATAGATAACAAATTGAACTGGAAACAACATATTCAACAACTTCTTAAAAAACTGAATTCTGCAACATTCTCACTGAGGGTAATATCTAGAATAGCTAATATAGAAACCAGAAAGTTAGTATATTTTGCATATTTTCATTCCCTGCTCACTTATGGCATCTCATTTTGGGGAAACTCGTCACAAGCACAAAGGGTATTTAAATTACAAAAGCGTGCTATAAGAACTATTTGTGGAGCAAACCCATGGACGTCGTGCAGAAATCTGTTTAAAAACCTGGGTGTTCTAACCATGCCAGCACAGTATGTATACTCTGTATTATCATTTGTAGTGGAAAATCCTGAACACTTCAATCTTAATGCTGACATACATTGCCATAATACTAGGAATAAATATAATATTCACAAGGATTACAAATCACTGTCAATTGTACAGAGAGGGTTAACATTTACTGGGGCTTCCTTATTCAATGTCTTACCAACAAAAATTAAATGTTACCTGCAAAAACCCAACTACTTTAAGTCCAAACTGAAAGAGTTTCTGCTTCAGAACCCATTTTACTCTGTGAAAGAATTTTCTTCTTGGAATTTGGTAACTAAGAATGACTGATAAAATAGTATATATGGTGTATGGAAGGGGAAGGTGACAAAGTTGTCCACAATTACTGAAATGATATATGGTTTTTCTTTCTGTTGAAACTTTTGACAATTTAAGTAATTATTGTGTTTACAAAATTCCACTCATATATAGTAACTAACATGGGATAGCATGCATTCAAAAACTGCTGTGAAAAATTATCATACTAACAGGTTGTTAAGTAATTGACTGCTTATGAGTTGTTGGTAATATAATTGATATTGTTAATAAGTGTGTGTACTGTTCCACATAAATAGCAACTAACATGATATAACATGTAGTCGCAAATTACAGTGAAACTTATCATGGTTACTGGTTGTAAGAAAATAACTGATTATTAGATGCTGGTAACAAGTGTATACACTGTTTCACATAATAAGTATTAATTAACTCGGGATTGTATTTGTAGATAACAGGAGATATTGGTTATACCAATGGGTTGTAGCTAACTTGTTGTCAATATATAATAACATTATCAATTATATAGTAATATTGACATTACAAATAAGTGTATGTACTGTTCCACATCCCCGAGATTATTCTCACATGGGATCAAAGTGAACATATCTATCTATCTATCTATCTATCTAAGTCCCTCTAATGATGTACAAGTTGCTCTGGCTTGTAAAGACATGTCATAATTCTTTCGCTTGGTACAGTGGCGTAATTTATGTGGCGTATAGTGTGTATCAGAATTCTGGCACTTGTCTGAAGGGTAATTGTGTCCTGCAATTCTGTTTTAATGTCCGTATAAGCACTGCTTTGAAACTTGTACAAACAATAATGAGATATGACGAGTTATTTTTATGTTATTTTTTGAGCATAATTGACCCTAGTTAACCGAAAAAGATCCCATTCAGCAAAAGGTATTACTTTGTTTGATTTCAAAGTTGTAAACGTTTCAATTTAATGAAGTTGTTTTATTTTAGAAGCATACTGTACAAAATTACTGCAAAATTATTAAGATCTACTTATTGCCGTCTGGTATACCATGAGTCATTTCTGTCAGTCAAGTTTATTCAATCACATGAGAGTTTGCTATTTTCACATTAGTTTCAAGACGAGTTGTTGAGAACCCTTCTTTAGAGAAATTTCCCTAAACGAAAGTGGTACATTTTTGGATACTTGCTTAGAGATTAGCTGTTAGAAGTTCCTGTTCGATCTGAGCAAAGAGTTACATTAAAATCCATTAGTTACTGAACTGGTGGTCACTGTGAGCATAACTATAAACTTGGCAACCAGATTTAATCGAAATCGAATTCCGTCATCTGCGTCACAGTATTATGAAGTGAATAATTTTGTCTAGGTACCCGGACATTATTTTATGCACAGACAATCCCGTCATTTGGAATGTTAAGGATGGTAATTAATAACATACACAAATGTGTAAGAATTAGTTTTTTCATTGTAATTTAGTAACATATGTCCGTACACAACAGTAATTTATTAGTAATCGTACTTGAAACACACAAACAGTGTTTTTTTTTTTTTTTTTTTTTTTTTTTTTGCTTATGAAGGAATTAGGCGATTTCCTTTTGAAGGAACTGTCCCGCTATTTGCCTGGAGTGATTTGGGGAAACCATGGAAAACTAAAATCTGGATGGCTGGACTGGGTTTCGAACCCGCATCCTCCCGAATGCGATGCCAGAGCGTTAGCGCTCACCCACCAACCTCCGTCACCCAATCACGATGGTTTTTAAAAACAAAAATTAACTTCTCTATAAATTTTAGCAATTTACTTCTATATAATAACAAGGTACATAGTAACAATAAACGTTTCATATCTTAAAATATGAATCAGTCAGATTCAAATTTCTTATAGTCAACAGCTTAATATTTTAAATTTAGATTCTCTGGAATTGCGAAAATTCGATCGAAGAAATAACAATGCGTTCAATGTTTGATCGCTCATCCTGTTTCTTAATTTATTGCACACAAGCTAAGCCCCCACAGGCTGTGCCTCCGCAGGCTGAGCCTATGCAGGCTTAACCCCCCCAGGCTGAGCCTCCACATGCTGAGCAATTTGCACGCAGAACAATTTGCATTTAGTACTATTTTAGTAATAGGTGACATCAGTGAGAAAAAAAACTGGTTTATTTTGTTGATTTTCACACTTTTGCGTCATGAAGAATTCTAATTATTCTAATGTGTGCTGCTGCCGAGAAAGCGCATTCGGGTCAGACTGATGTTTGAGGGATTGTTAATATATGACTATAACCTCGTTACAGATTATATCCCTGATTGGAGCTTGAGGCTTCAAAAAGATTTCTTTCTTTCTTCAATATTTTGGAAAAATTCGATTATGGAGACAGTATTTTCATGTTTTTATCTACATCTGCCTATAGCTTTTCTTCGAGATTTAAATCACTTTTGCTTTCAATTGTGGGTTTCGCTTTGCATTTCATGTTCTGACAAGTTACTCTTAATGTTTGGTCTCTCTGTTACTGAAATTATCTGTTTTTTCTTCTTTCTAATAATCTTGGTGGGGCTGGTAAACAAATACCTTATTTTATCGTTCACTATTCGTCCATAATCATAAAATGACTTCCAAACTCGGTACATAACCATTATTTTGGGTTATTTATGCTGATTAACCAAAAAATAATAAATAATTCTACTTAACCGATGGAAATCGGAACTTTTTAGACACCTTTTCAGTCACACTCCTTTGTTCGTCGGTGCAAATACAACTAAAATCATCTGTTAAAACTAGATCAGGAACAAGAAAGTCAAACTGACCGTGACAGATAAAATACGTTTCCTTCGGGAATTTTGCGTTTTATGATTTTTTGTTTCCGAAAAACTCGAGATTGAGAAATTTAATCCCGAGAATTTTGGGACTGAAAATGGGCCGGGGTCCCGAAATTCGGGATACCAGTTTTGAATCCTCTAACTGTAATATTCTTTTTAAATAATGCATATTTGAGTAGCTTATTTACCTTTTGACAGTAAATCTCAGAGAATGTATACACTTCAACCATACTATCCAAAGCTATGATTTATCCCAATTATTAAGAAAAATCAGAACTGACGATATTTTCTTTGACAATCCATTTAGTGATTTTTATTGGAAACTGGGACGGTTAGCTGCTGTCAAGAAAGAAACATTATTGTTTCCTTAATTAAAATAACTGTGAGCCTGAATAATCACACACGAAAATGAATGGAGATAAATGAAATAGAAAATTATTATTATTTTTTTAAAGTGCTTAACGTCTCTTAACAGCGAGGTTTTTAGAGACGGGAAAGGATGGGGGGCAAGGCATGGGAAGGAATTCGACCATAGCCTTTTGAATGAAGAATCCCTGCATTCACCTGGAGCGATTTGGGGAAACCATGGAAGAGCCAAATCTGGATGCCTCCCGCCATCCTCCCTTTTTTTTTTTAACTGCTTTACGTCTCTCAACAGCGAGGTCTTTAGAGACGGGAAAGGATGAGGGCAAGGAATGGGAAGGAATTCAGCCATGGCCTTTTTAAGGAAGCATCCCGGCATTTGCCTGGAGTGATTTGGGAAACCATGGAAAACCCAAATCTGGATGCCCGGACGGGGATTCGAACCGCCGTCCTCCCGAATGCGAGGTCAGAACGCTATCCCTTACATCACCACGCTCGGTCGTCCTCCCGAATGCGAGGCCAGAACGCTAACCGTTACACCACCACGCTCGGTGAAAAAGAAAAAGCATGAGATAGTGTTCATTTGATGGGGTTATCTTTCAAACAAATTTAAGCGCAGAGTTACTTATTGGATGTGTTCAGTATTAACACGTCATATTGAATCTCTGATAGCATAAGAATTTTCCGAAGTGAGGTCACTGGAATACTGAGCTCATCAGTGACTCCGTGGCCTTGTTGTAAGCCATAATGATCAGCAGATGTCGGCAGTACGGCTCTCCGGCATCACACATCAAAGAACACTTACTATTTTATTTAATTTTAATGTTTTGTAATACGTTTAACACGTACATGTATACAATCTTCTGGATATTCTTAGTTGTACATTGAAATTTCTGTCTTAAGATATATATATATATATATATATATATATATATATACACTGGCTGGCCGAACAAATCACGGTGGCTCCTCCACGGAGGTAACGTTGTGCTGTGTCGTCTCACGTGCCTTAGAGCTGGCTGCAGTGTGTTTGACAACATCCACTGTGCGCTGACTTTCAGAGATCGAGTCCACAACAGAAGCCATTGTGCACCAGTCGATCCCTCTCTCGAGGGTCTGGTGTTATCCCTGTAGCACCTCCATTTCGTCCACATCCGTATAAACGTTTTGTAAACTCCCTTGGAATACAGTTTTATGGGTTGATCAGAACATCCAGATTTTCCAACTTTTCGACTTGTCTTTCATTAGTAGAAACAAAATTATTTCAGGCTGCTGATTTGCTGGTGCTCTGGAAGAAATAGATGTTTAAATTTTAGGCACCACCAGTGGCTGTTCCTTGCAACGCTTACTTTTGGCCCGTTCTGGCCTCGCATTCGGGAGGACGGCGGTTCGAATCCCCGTCCAGGCATCTAGATTTGGGTTTTCCATGGTTTCCCAAATCACTCCATTCAAATGCCGGGATGCTTCCTTAAAAACGCCATGGACAAATTCCTTCCCATTCCTTGCCCCCATCCTTTCCCGTCTCTAAAGACCTCGCTGTTGAGAGACATAAAGCAGTTAAAAAAAATACTTTTTGCCGCCACTCTGCGGACAAACCATACCTTGCCTTGAATTTATTTTAATTCACAATAGAACTTACCACTAACAGCGTCCACATTCCTTTTAAGAGGAAGTGTATATTTTATTGCCTGCCATAGATTCTGTATTCGTTCCTAAGATTTGCCATCGGTTTCGCCTCGCGCCTGAAATTATTACGCCATAATTATTCAATCAATTAATAAAATAATCACTCCTCGCGATAACCGCAAGATATATGCGGCCGCAACCTTGTTCCACACTACAATAACAAACGAAATAGGGTAAATGAAAATTGAAATTACAGTACTTCTGGGTATGTCCTCTCAAACTCATATATAACGAGTGTCTCCGCCTGTGGTACTGTAATAGTTATACAGATTCATATGTGTTATGTTTTGTGTTGGAGAGCGACTGCTTAAAACAATGGAAATCAGTTAAATATTAGAGGTCGATCATGAGAAAAGGTCATTGACCACTAAATTGCAAGATTTGAATATACAGCGCAATGAAATCGCAGAGGAGATAAAAAAGCTTAAGATAAGCAAGAGCCCATGTGAAAATGAGGTAAAGGTATCAAAAAATGTAACAAATGGGGTAGAAGAAACCAGCTTAAAAGAGCAAACTGCAAGGGTTAAGTAAGCAAATATTTTACCTAATTTAATATGTTAACCAGCTATTTAACCACACCACTCGCAGATAATTCCTAAGTAGCACAATGGAACTCTCGTAGTTTGGAGTTCTAGTGTTAGGCAATTAAGAAGGCTCCTAAGGTAATTATTATCTAAGAATATGCACAAATCCATATTAAAAATGTGTACATTTCCAGTAGTTTCAAAGGCGCGTACAATTGCACTTTCCGATATCTTGAAAGTTACCGTATCACGCTGGATTCCAGTTGTCTCGCTGTATCTCTTTTTGTAGAAATGATGTCTGTCAGTTGGTTCTGAGGTCATCTTGCCTTCTTCTCTTCAAGTGATATAGAAAGTAAACTGCTGTGAACCATGCTCCTTAGATAGTATAAGAGTTTTCTATGCTCAGTCATCAAGGAAACTGACTGTGTCCCTATTATCCATGCATGAGCCGATGTTCTGGGCATGAATTCCGATGATGCTTGGTGTAGATTTCCCAATCTTCGTCATAGGAGCGAAAATGTTAAGTTCCCTTGAACAAACATGGACAACTTAAAATATGAACATCGATCATTAGGTTATTGAAGGTGAGCGCGGTTCCAGATCAGATTCAATCATTCATTTTCATGCCAGGAGATATCAGTGTAGTGGATGTGGAACTATATGTGATATTATTCTTAAAATCTTTATTATTACCAACAAATGAATGCAAGTTAGTTATTCAGAAACCAAAAATTACATATGATTCATAGAATTAAAAACTATATATTGTGCGTAATTTAAAAATGTTTGTGAAATACATCAGTTTTAATTCCTTCAATTATTATCAAATAATCATCCACCATTTTCGTTTAACAAGTTTTTTTGTCACTCTCCAATTGTTGTTTTAAAAGATATAAATTTCTCAGTCCTATTTATATTCCAAAGTGCAAGATAAAAACTCTTTCGGTGAATAAATTATATTATGTAGTGGAAGCAATAATGAATATCAGATAATCAGATATTTGTGAGAGAAAATGTTTTTTCGTGTGACGATATTGAGTACAACAGTCGCAAAAAGTTTCGGAATGGAAGTTCTTGGCTAAGAATCAATTTGACGGCTTGAAATACATAAAGAATATGACCTTAAGAATCAACCACATTGAACTGGACTCTGCAACTAAACTGGAGCTCACATACATGATGTCTATTAATTAAATCACCTAATTGTAACCGAAAAATGAGTGAAGATTAAGGCAAAAACTAGATTTTGTTTCAGGCTCTACTTCTTCTATTACCGTTGGTATGAAATTAGGAAACGTGAGGCACAGTAAGATTC
Source organism: Vandiemenella viatica (assembly GCA_031002005.1). Taxonomy (NCBI): domain Eukaryota; kingdom Metazoa; phylum Arthropoda; class Insecta; order Orthoptera; family Morabidae; genus Vandiemenella; species Vandiemenella viatica. The sequence goes on along the minus strand of CM061920.1, from coordinate 142,636,340 downwards.
AGTTAAATATAATTTAGTCCAAAATTCGAAGTTTGGTCGGATCACGTCCAAGTAGGAAAACTGAGCCAATGTATCAGAGATAGTACTGCTAACGTTTCTTTCATTTGAGACATCGAATCCAAATCACAGAGTCATCAAAACCTACTTGACATACAACATACAAAAAGTTTGGCCAGAAGTATTGGTACATTAAGCATCTACAAATATTCCAGTCATTGTCGGTGAACTTCAACTTTCGAAGCAGGCACCTTAGCAACGAATTACCAAAGGTTTCAGTTGCCGAGTGTGTAATCTTTTCCATTCAATTGAAAATATGTTGCACAATGTGTATACTTTCTCCCTGCATAACGCCAAAACTGTTGCTGTAGCCATCAGATATTATATAAATATAGCAGTCTATCGACTACATGTCAGGAAGTAATATTTGTTGTAGATTTCAGTTTACCTTTATATGTTTGAACAAACTGTATAGCAATCTTGCGTGTATTGTGTCATCTGGCTACTTTTTAAACCAGTTTGTCGTCGTATCCAGTCTTAGTGATATTAAAATAGTTTAGATTAGTGAGGTACAATATTTCAATATTTTCATTTCTATGATTTTCTCAACACCGTATCGTTAAAAAATCACAAATCATAGCTTACAATTTATTATTCTCCATTAAATGTTGAAAAAAACCGGGTGTGTGGTGATTATATTTGATACAGATTACAAAAAAAAAAAAAATTAAAAAGTTTCTCTCTGTGAAACATCTGGAGAAAACATAAATGAGAAATGGAATCGCTTTATGGAAACAATTATAGGGCCAGCTGACAATGTCAGGCAGGAGATTGCCAGCGGGGATAGCCTCGCTTTGAACGACTAGTTAATTGACTTCGTACAGCGAGAGCACTTTAAATTCCACGACAGAATATGTGAGGCAAAAGACAATGTGAGGAGTATTTAATGAGCTCTGTAACAACGTTCGTAATTCAAAGGACTTTTGCTGGTTAAATGTGGCCGCGCGAATACTGTTGGGTGGTCGATAGAAAGAGGATCCGAAGTGAATGAAAATCAGAATTTACAGATTTCTTTGGTTTATTAACTGAAAATATGGTGGTAGTGTTGCAATTAGATACTGGGACTTTGCAATGCTCACTTGAAATGTTACCACTCAGCAATGAAGCATTTCTTACGTGGTCCTCTTCTTATTTAAATTACGGTCTTGCGGTTAATTGGCAGGGTGACGATTGTCGTGACTAGTAATTGGACGCGAACTTTACTCATGACCCATGTCGGCACTCGCTCGGAGTGATTTATGGAAACTACGTAAACCGAAAATTTGATTACTCGATCGGGTATCAAGCCACGATCTTCCGGATACCCGATACAGTGTATTTTGAGAGCTTATAGATCCTGACTGGATATACACTTCCTGGAAAATAAGTGAAGCACCCAGAAGGGACGAAAGAAACGAAATGAAACTTCATAAGTTGAGAGGGTATATGAGGTTATATCAGCAATTACAAAGTTGAGTCAACTTTATAAAGAACTTTTAAGTATGAGTTTACTTATCGGTATCACATTACATTCGCTCTGCACTGATTCGATTGGGAATGGTGTCATAAAGCCGTTGTATCCTCTCATGAGGCAAGCTGGCCCATAACTGTTGTAATTGGTCCTAGGACGAAGTTGGCGCCCGAGCTGGTCCCGCACACATTCTATCGGGGATAGATCTGGGTAGTCACTGAACACAATCAATGGCGTCGCATTGTGTTCAACGATGAATCGCGGTTTCTGCTCTATTTCGGATGACCATGGTCGGCGAATATGGTGGCGACCTTTGGAGATGTCCCATTCTTCCAATGTTTTGGAAAGGCACAGCGGTGTTACTGCAGGCGTCATGGTGTGGGGAGCCATCGAGTATGACATCAAGTTAAAGCTGGTAGTAATTGAAGGAACTCTGACATCAAATGTCTACGTCATAGCCAACCTGCGTCTTCATGTTTTACCTCTCATCCAATGGTATCGTGGTACAATTTTTCAACACGACAAACCTTGTCCACTCATGTAACGTGCCTCTATGAACTGTCTGCATTTTGATGAGGTATTCCCGTGGCCAGCAAGATCCCCAGATCTTCTAGCTGCTAGGACGTCAACTGCGTCTCAGTGCCTGCATCCAGGATATCAAGGACTAGTTACAAACTATGTGTGCCAGCTTATCTCAGGAGAAGATACAACAGCTTTAGTACACGTGTCTCATCCGAATCAGTGCATGCATCCGGGCCAGAAGTGGTGCACCGTCGTGCTGATAAGTGGGCTAATACCGCCATCGGCTTTGTAAATTTCACTCTATTTTGAATTCGCTGAAATAATGTCACAAACCCTCTGAACCCGTTAAGTTTCATTTAGCCGGCCTCGGTAGCGTAGGGGCTAGAGTGCTAGCTCCACGTGCCGAAGGCCGCCGGTTCGAATCCGGCCGCGGGCATGGATGTTAAGTGTTGTGTGTCTGTGTGAATGTCCTGTCCGTCCTGTGGCGTCCATACATTGGAAAAAAATACACATTGAGCTGGCTGTATGGCCTCCGTTGCCGAATGCCATAAAAAAAAAAAAAAAAAAAAAAAAAAAAAAAAAAAAAAAAAAAAAAAAAAAAAAAAAAAAAAAAAAAAAAAAAAAAAAAAAAAAAAAGTTTCATTTCGTTTCCTCCTTTCCTTCTGGGTGCTTCACTTTATTTCCAGGGTTGTTTAAGCATCATTCTGGCACCCCAGAAAAGTATAAAGATCGGTTAAGTATTCCAGGTCGTTTCAAACTTCAAAAAGACTCCCTCGTTATAATACATAATATCGTTAATTAAACAACTGCTGCGCTACAATCTATTCGTACTTTATGTTCGTTTATTAGTCTAGCGGAAACTCGGCCAGTCAACTGGGTATGCTAATTTTGCTGTACGATATGTACTGTGCTATTATCATCAGTTGCTAAGTCATATTGTCGCGTAGCCACACTCTGTAATGAGTACTTGGTAATATGCCACCTAGTGGACTAGTAGCAACATAAACAGCACGGTTTTCTAACAATGCAAACGATTTCCTTTTAGGTCTTGTATCGGGATATTAGGTCAATTGAAATGATAATTGATTTGTGATGCTCTCACGTTTTTGTTGAGATCTCATAGTCTACTGTGCCAAAGTAGATCACGTTTTAGTTTGCCATAATCGGCTCTTTTCTACGAATTTCTCTACGTTATTACACTAACACGCTTTCTAGTTACGTTCTAAGCTTGATTTACTTCTGTTTGTCCACAAAAGATCAAAGACACCTATTAGTTGCACAGATTAGCAAAGAGTATATAAAAATTAATGTCTTTCACAATCTGTGAAATCGGGAGCTGTGTGTATGTGTAGTTTTCTTTGCCATACCTGTTCATGCAAAGTACACAGTGTCGATCCCTCCAGTGTTGTAGTAACTACAGTAATTCTTAAAGTGCGTACGGCTCAAGTTATCACTGTACCAGTTCATCTCAGTGCTGCACATATGAAACGTTTGATCCTAGATAACTGTACAATAATCACAGTTATGAGATAAGACTCGTAATCACATCAGTACTAAATTACGGTTTGAACTGGACTCATGTATTTCATACCTACGATTGTGGGAACTATATTGTCGCACAACACACAGCAACGACCTACGCAACGATTTGAAGTTCACTTCTATAACTTCCTGTGTACATCTCCACAACCGTCTCACCAATACACGTTGGACATAAAAGCCTTTATTATGTCATTTCCAGCTAAACGTGTATTTATGAAATGAGATTCCAAGACAACTTCATTAATTGCCTTCAACAATAAATTACAATTCCCACATACGATGATAAAAAAACGATTAATTTTCTATTTGTGTATCTAATAAACTGGGTCTTATTGATATTTATCTCAATTCCATGACGATCTACCAAACAAGGTATCGCGTCCGGATACTTTTGTAACTTTACATAATCCTTTTACTTCGTAATTCTGTAGCACAGCACTATTTCTCCTGCAATCATCCTAACTTTTAACAGTAAACAAAACAGAATAATTTATTAGAACAAACAAATGCAAATATCTTGGCGTAACACTTGATAGTAAACTCAGTTGGACGGTTTCTAAGAAGTGGCTTCAAAATCCTAAATTAGATAAGAGACGTAAAGGGGATGAAACAGGAAAGTGACGAAATTGGAATAATTTTTTTTTGTCAGGTCATTGTTTGAATATGGTGGTGTACTGTGGGACACACATTTTGAATATCGGATACGTAAATTGGAGGAGGTATAAGGGAGAATTTTGTTTGTGTAAATTATCACAGATCGCAATCAGTAACAAGATGGTAAAGGAATTGAATTGGTAATCACTGGAAGACAGAAGTGAATAATGTGGTGGAAGTGTATGAGGCGTATGTTGGTGATGGGACTTGGATGCGTTTTGGTTGAAGAATTAGGGACAGTATATGGAAAGGAAGAGATGACCATGAACGCAAGTTGTTACTTAATCTCAGGCTCAAGGGGCAGGAAAGTTTTCTTTTGTAGGTAAGGGAGTCAAGAATTGAAAAAAAGAAAATTTTTGAGAAAGGTTCTGAACAATTTAAAATAAAATTCGCAAAGAGTAATGGTGGGACAGATGTTAATATGACTCTAAATAAATTTAAGATAAAAGACGAAAATTGAATGCTGGTGTGTAGGGAAGCGCAATTAAATTAAGTGATCTGCAAATACAGAGTGTTTAAAATCCACTCCTGTCGGATGGCTCCACCGCCTCGCTGGAATAACAATTTTCAGTTCGAAGACAAACAGCAGTGAACAGGGAAAGGAAGAGAGTGGATCGTTGAAAGATCTCATCCATTTCATGGGCAATTAACACACAGGCTGAAGTCCAGGAAATGTTTCCTAAGACCATCAAAGGAGGTTACGATTACAACTGTAAAAGCCAGGTTTCAATTGTGGAAAGCTAGATCTCTCCTCCACCCTGGTTGGGGAAGATTGTTTGAAACTTTACCTCCTTGCTGATATGGGATGGCTGATATAGAAGCCTCTGAATAGGCCGAGTTCAGGAGTGGACAGATCAAATGTTAGTGTTGGCAAGAGGGGGCTATGCTGCTGTCGGTAATATCAAGTGTAACTGTAGAGAAGACCAGCCTGATCAGCACATGCTCCAGTGTCTACTATGTCCAAACTACTGCACGGAAGTTGACTTATGTGAGGCCTTGGAAAATGCACTTGTAGTGTCCAAGTTTTGGTATAGCACAATTTATTGTTGTGTATATATGCTTCTGGTATGAAATTAATAAATATTCCATCCGTGGAACTCCAGTTTGCAGTTCCACTTTGACCTCTCACAAAACCGCATTTAGTACTCATGACATCTTTCTTCCTGTCTTTAGTAAATTCCTTCACGTATCAAGAAACACCCTGATTCATCACAAATTAACCTTATTTACCAAATTCTACAGATAACTCTGTCAATATCTTGAACTGAACCAATGCCGTTAACTTAGCCTCCATTGTCCATTAACCTGATGACTTTTGCACATAATCCATTACCATTTACACAAATAACCTCTTCTGCACCCATGTTGTTAATTTAATAATCAAGTAATTTTCTGATTCCCGATGTTGTTGGATATCAATGTCCTCATCAGCTTGCCTAGCAATGAAGTAACCTAATAGGTCTTCAGTTCTTAACCAAATTTACCCCTGCTCGCTCAGAAACCAGCAATGTCAAGGCACCTTCTGCTCTTAGTATAGTCGTAATACTTATCTAAGCCAAGTGTACTCATCAAAATTTATAAAATACTTCAGTCCTTTTCCAAGTCTGTTACATAAATCATCATGAGGGTCGAAACATGACGCGGCGCCACACGGACAGTCAAGAATCAACATAAATCATTATTTACTTCTACACTTGGATAGTTGTGTTTAAGTGCATTGGATTCACATAATTTACTTCTTTCAAAATTTCTAATTTAATTTCAAATTAAATTACCGGTAACACGATTATTTTTGGTAATTGTATTGTAAGTTCTTTGCCTTTTTGCAAGTTATCAGAAGTAAATTGCCAAATCTAAATCCTTTTACAGTATGATCTCTAACATTAGTACACCAGTATTTCGTTCTTGACCCTTAACCATTTACTTTATAGCTCCAAACAAAATATCATCTATGTCATATCTATATATAAAAAAAGGCAATGTTAGTATGTGTGTCCGCTATAGACTAAAAAACAACTGGACCGATTTACGAACAATTAAAAAAATATAGTCCGCGCTATCATGAGAAAATTTTAAGTTATTGAAATCCTAGATGTGTCCAATAGAACGATACATCATTCACTCAGTCAGTGCGTATTCAGGTGTCCTAGCGAATTATTTCTTATTTTAATAGTACTTCTAAGCTGCAAATGTACTTAAAAGTCAATGTTCGTACGACTGTAGGCTATGGACTAAAAAACTACTGCGCTAATTTAAGTGCGTTTATTTATTTATTTTTTGAAATGGTCCGTGGTGTCTAGAGAAGGTTTAAAGCTATTGAAATCCTCGAACAAACCTGTAGTAAGAGAGTAAAACTACAAAGACAAAATGGATTGCATCCCTATATTCATGAAAGGCACTGTTCGTATGTGTATACGCTATGCGTGTTAAATTACGAAACGATCCTTCTGCAGTACATTTTGCTATTATATTATTGGATATTGGAAATGGCAACAATATTTAATGGACAGTTGTAAGCTGGATGCTCCTGCGTAGAAAAAGCAAGGTATTTCATTGTATCCCCCAAAATGCCGTATTAAAAGAGAATTGCAATGAACTTTAAATTGATTAAAACTGTAATTACAACTTATGTAATGCAAATTATAAAAAGTTATGCATATACAATTATCTAATTTTAACAGAGGTTAATATCGAACTTTCAGTTGCGTTCATTTAATCTGTATGAATTCTCAAATCTAGCAATAGCGAAGCATTACCCGGTCAGCAAGTTCAGTATAAAATAGCACATCCATTACAATACCGCCTTCTCCTTACACATTTTACTTTATTATTTCACTAATAATCTATCATTGATTAGTATTAAAAAAACATTATAAGGCTTTTCTCCAGTTCTCCCTAATTGTATTTTCCAATCCGAACAGAATTCTTGACAATGTTGTAGAATATTTTGACAGATTTCAATTTTTTAAACCTTTTAATTGTAACTCTTTGAAACTAATTTTTAATTCAAAATATTAGGTTTCACCTTAATACATAATGTGGTAAATTTATAATTAAATCCAGAATTTAAATAAAACTTTGAATCGTAACTAGCAAATATGGAATTATTATTATCTTTGCTGTCATCAGTCTTTCGACTGGTTTGATGCAATCCTCCATCTCTTCCTATCTTGGGCTAACCTCTTCGTCTCTGCATACCCCTTACAACCCACGTCCTCAATTATTTGCTTCATATATTCTAATCTCTGTCTTCCTCTACAGTTCTTAACTATTCAGAACTATTATGTTACTTGAAATTACTGTAAATTCTTCTTATTTACAATTCATTTTACCTAATTTTCTCTAACTTAAGCAGTTAAAATCTCTATTAGAAAAAAAGTCTATTTGCTTCGCCATTTTTTTTTAGGTAGATTTTACTGCTTCGCTTTATGACTCGTTCGTGCTCTTCAAATCTGCCATTGACATGTCAAAGACTCGAACAATGTAGTTGCAAATAGGAAGGAAGCCTTCTATCACCTAGTCTCACAGTGGTGTAGAACCTCTGCAACAGTTAATTTTCCACGACGGAGCTGTCTGTGTGTTTTCTGATCTGACAGAATAAGGGGACGGTCAATGTACTCCAACAGTCATTTATATGGGAAGTCAGTAGGGGAGAGGGTGAGATTAGAAGCTAACGATAAGATCGTAATTTTGTTTCTCTACAAAACAATAATTTCTAATGGTGGTCAGAAAATCAGTCAAATTATCGAATGTTGTGCTGTCCAGGACGAAGTGCTATTAGGAATATCATCTTGAAAATGTTTCCGTTTACGGTGAGGTAGTTACTCCACTAGGCGACTGCAAGCAGAGATTCCGAAATCACTCAACACACCCTGCAGTAAATCAAATAATCCAACATGTCAGTGGCAAAAACTTTTTTTTTTAACTTCTTAACGTCTCTCAAAAGCGGGAAAGGATGGGGGGGGGGCAAGGAATGAGAAGGAAATTGGCCATGGCCTTTTTGAAGAAAGCATCCCGGCATTTGCCTGGAGTGATTTGAGAAACCATGGAAAACCCAAATCTGGATTCCCGTAGGGGATTCGAACCGCCGTCCTCCCGAATGCGAGGCCAGAACGCTAACCGTTACACCACCACGGTCGGTCAGCGGCAAAAAGTTGGTTACCTTAGCTGATGTTGGTTGACCAACTAGCCTCACATTTGTCTTCGTTTCCGCCAGCAATACTCAACTCTAGGCATCCCGCAACTTCCTCTTTAGTCTCCCATGTTTAAACACTCCAGTCAAACTCTGGCAAACCCCGGCAGCGTAGGGGTAGCGAGCTTGCTTCCCGTTGCGGGGGTCGCCGGTTAGAGTCCGGCCAAGGGCATGGGTGGTTTTAATTAAATGTTGTGTTTCTCTTGTGTCGTACTTACAGAATATAGAATATAATCACAAGAGAAACACACACGTTGAGCTGGCTGTATGGCTAACATAGCCAAATGCCATTAAAAACAAAAAAACAAAAAAAACTCTTTGTAGTCGATTAATTTACAGCTTGTAACGGTTGCCACGCGAATATACTGTAGTTTAAATGGTTCTTTCGACTGTTTCAGGCAGGCTCATTCAATAAAAGTTTAGTTTAATATTTGCTTTTAATGTGGTCTTTTGATTCCTTAGCCAGCTGTGTTCTTACAATGGTTTAAAACTGCAAACAGAAACCCTCGGTACAGTAAAAGTAATGTGAATTTATTGCAGCCGTAACTTAACTGAAACACAACTATGCTGCGACTAGATGGTTATCGCATCATCTCTGGCCACCAAAAATTCTAGACGCATTAAGATTACTTCACTCACAAGAGACCTGCAAGTGATAACACTTAAATTTTTAGGAGGTTTGGAGCCTTAATAATATCTATTTCTCAAATATTAAAAATTGTCTAGCGTTCAACTGAAAACATTAAAAACGAAGCAGAAATAATAAATAATAAATAAAATAATCTGAAGAAAATTTAACTTTCACAAAAACAGCGTATTTTGTATCCATGTGCGACGCCTTTGAGCCAAGCATTTAAATTACCGCCGGTCATACATCTACAGTTTCAGTGTGGATGCTACACCGCTAGGTTCATTGTGTGTGAGTGTGTGCTATTTGTATTCCACGCTAAGCATCGTCGTAGAATATTTCTCTACGCTACGAACATCTGTTATTGCCACTTGTTCTCGGCAGTTTGCAGCTATGTATATTTAACGCTCGAGGTCTAATTCCACTCCAGAAATGAGTACACCATTTCATGCGCCCGTGAATCATCTCCACGCTCCACAGGTGGAAACGCTTCAAGTCAGATGCAAATTCAGCGCACTTATGTAGTAATTATATGTGTTTTATAGGTTGTTAATATAACACTAATTTAATTTTTAGATGCTAGTTTAATTGTTATGTGTGATTAAATATAAAAGCCCAAAACTCGTATTAATAAATAAATTTTGTGGTTACTGGCATTATGCTGACAACACAATAACTTATATTGCATGAAACTTAGTTGCGTCGTGTTGCTCATCATATTGCGATGTTATAATAATGATGATCTGTTATAATGTTTAAAACGTTTGCTGTACGCTTGTTCTTTTCGGTCTATTAAGATCTAATTTTTGAGCACAGCGTCAGCGGTAACGCTTCGGCTTCGCATTCTGCAGGACGCTGGTTCAAATCACCGTCCGGCCCTCCACATTTCGGTTTTAGATGGTTCCGCATAATCACTCCAGGCGATTGGCAAGTTGGTTCCTTCACTTGATTCCTAGTCCTGTCCCTGCTCTAATGACCTCAAAGTGAAGCCTCCCACCCTCAAAAAAAAAAAAAAAAAAAAAAATATATATATTTATATTTATATATATATATTAATAATAAATAAAAAAATCAATCAGCTTTGAAAATTTCTGCTGTGGAAAATGGGTTTATGAGCTGCCGATAGTTTTACTGATATTTTCATATACAAATACTATGTCAATAACTATTACGTCTCGTGTTCTGTAAGACGTTACATCGTTCTGGCAGCTTTTGCAGGTATGAGCTTCGTTTCACTATTGGAAATCCTGCTGCCATCCCATTACCTGGCTTCACCATATAATAGGCCACGAACAATCCTAAGCTGTTTTTTCCCCATAGACTAACCAATTTTTCTTTTAAAAAATCTCATAAAATTTTAATTTGTTACCAAGCTATTTAAACTAAGTTGCTCTAAAACACTAGAAATTTTGTATCTTTTACATCATAAGTGATCGTTATAGCAGAAAATCAGTATTTTAGTTGAGTAAACTGATATTGTGATGAAGTAATCACCTGCGCGAATTTTATGCTTTGAACTCTTTCTTTCGCACAATATGTTGCCAGTTTAATAAATCATTGCCAATAACTATTAAAACTATTTTTGTGAATGCAGTAAATATTTTTAACAATGTTCTGAGGAAAGGTTTTAAGATTCTGAAAAACTTATGTCGACTTGTACCTAATTCTTGTACCACGTAACCGCGAACAACCTTAGTTGTCTGTCAACACCGACACTGAAATAAGTTTGTCACTATAGAGAGTGAGTGGCACATCCGCACTTTTTTATCGCTCGCCTGGGAAAGACTTTGCTGACCGCTGATACGAAATCAAAACACTGTTGATCGGCAGATCGGCCACCAGGTCATTCGGCACGCAATGCGATTCTTCTTGTGGCCACCTAACCCAACCCGACAATACAACCAGGTGTCGGGGACCAACAACTTAAAGTGGTATACAAACTACGGAAGAGTTCATATTACAAAGCAGTCTGTGGCAGAGGTGAAGGTCGCGGTAAGGGCCTTTGGAAATCCCAATCGGGACCCGGCTACGAACCGGGGACCTATCGATCTCCAGCCAGACGCCTCAACCACTGAACCAGGTGACCACTCCCCGCTCCGTGGCGTAGTGCACCACTCACTCTGCCATCTAGTGTCCGTTCCTGTGATAATTACAGCGGTATTTAATCACACTGTTCTTTGTATTGAATGATGTCAAAAAACGTACTTGTTATGCAGCTTAATTGTGGTCTCCTTCACTGTTGTCTTCTTCGTTTGCCAAATTTAATCTTATCTTTGAAACCAAAACTAACGATCAAAAAGAATGTCCCTATAATGTGGCACGATGCTGTATATACCAATAACACCCCATTCAATTCAATTCCTAAAACCTCTGACAGTTTCTAGGTCAATTGCAGGTTCTTCTGATAATATGATTCGAGTAACGTCAAACGTTTACTACTGCCTTAGATATTAGACAACTTCCTAGTCTGCTCCATCTACGAAATCCGTATCCTACCACGTCTACACTCTAGTAACATACTACCAGGTCCTAATTCTAAATGGTACGTATAATTGAGTGTCCATTGTCCATTGTCAGCACAGCGTGGTCCTGTTTATTTACTGCTGCGTGGCCTTCACGGATAGGTGGACGGTTGTATGACGTTAATTCGTTTCCGTGTGTCAAAAAACCCTGCCAGGTGGAGCACGTCAATACAGCTACATCGCTACTCTGAAAAAAAAAGGATAAATAATAAAATCTGTGGGCCAACAGTTTCAGTTAGTCGTGCTATCGTTACGTGACAGTTTGTCCCAGTTTGCCATCAGGTGGTTGAAAGTTATCAGAAATATCAATTGTTTTCAGAGAATCGTATACATTAACACTTTAATGAAATTTCGATCTTTTGACGCAACATTTTACTGTACAAATGCATCTTGCATATAATTTCTACTAGAGCACTTTGTTCGTAGTTGCTGTATTTTGGTTAATCTATTAGTATAATAGACAAGATGTAGCGTGTCGCACCTACGTCATGTCACGCGGTGACGTCAAGCTATGACGTTGCGATACGACGTCACGCTTTACGATATTATTTGTGGGAGTGCGCGTTATTTAATATAATTTCCAAGCAACAGTGAATAAATTAACTCACAGAACACTGAAATAAAAGTATGTATTGCGTTAAAATCGATATATCAATCATTAGATGCTTATATTTACGTAATATTCTTTTGATATTTTGAAGTATTCCTTAAATTCTTTGTTCATAGATATTGTAAGATAAAAGCTTTGTATTTAGAGCATCAATGCTGAGAAAAATTTGGTTAAAGTATTACTTAAGATGGATCAGAATTACAACTGGCATTTGACGCTACGGCAGAGGGCATGAATAATTTAGCTTTTTTTTTCAAAATAATTTAAACTGTACCCTATTATTGAAATTATTAATTCGTTTGAACCGAAATAGTTGCCCACTCATCTCGAATTGTGCAGCCTACAATAAAATTAATAATGTAAGTTTATCAGATTTATTTTAATCTTTTTTGATTTCACTGAGTAATATTACTGAGGCTATTACGTATTTCCGCAATGTGTAACTATGACAGCTATTCGAGCGTTGTAATATCGGTCTGAATCACGTTGCAGATTTTTGGTTTATTACCTTTCTTTTTTGTTGAATGTTTTTGATGAAATTTATGTTGTTGCGTAATGTATCTCATCAATGAATTGTCGTTTTGGTCGGAAAACTGTTGCACACGTTCGTTTTGTGATATTATTGGCTATGGAAAAATAAAAACTAGGCCCAAAGAATTGTGCTATTCGTTTGAAATTTACCACATACGTTCCTATGGTCATACCTTTTAAGAAAAAGTGTACATGAAAGCAAAAGGCAGCTTACGTTAGACGTGAAGCAACATGAAAATTACGAATTAATACAACACAAAACCGCCCATTCAAATATTCACGTTAAAGATAGCATCTGTACAGCAACAACTGTAAAAACGCTGGCAACGTTTCTTGATAGGATATAAATATATTCTTGCGTTGTATAATTCACTTCTTCCAACAACTTATTTTATACTTATGTCGCGATACATGACATCACCATCAATGCGCATGCGATTAAAGCTTTCATTTTGTAGCGGCAGTATTACCCGAGATTGTGGTTAGGTTGAAATCCAGCCTGGACAAAAATAAATAAAGAACCTTATCACAGCAATAGCATGTTGAATTTAGCTATTATCAGTTATTTAAGCAGGTTTCATAAGCACTATGTCACGTTTTGATATCATGAATCACGATGTAAACTACTCCCGTATGTGGTTAGTTTTAAAATGCAACCTGGACCAGGATAGCAACCGAAACCATTTGTCATAGCGCCAGGCAATAAGAATTGCATTTATGTTATAACAATTCAATTTATTTCAACAATTGCTAAGAGAGGAATTGCTACAATACTGAAAGAAAAGTATGAATTTTGTTTAAATTGCCATATTGATTATTAGTTGCTTTTTTTAGTGATATGATTACTTGGTTTGAATGAAAGAAGTTCCAAATTGTTTGCGATCTATGCAACCTAAACCACAATTGAAACTAATATTAGATGACGTAAGAAGTTAAGATTTATTTTTAGCATCCTTCGTTTTCACTGGGGTCATTATTTCAGCCGAATGTAAGCTGTGCCAGGCGTTAAAACATCGATCTTCATCATAGACAATAAGAAGTTGTAAGAAACTGTGAAGATTTTGGATCAAGTTTGTATCGCATGATGCATGATGACATTGACATGCGATTCAGGGAATGTATAAATTCGCGTGTGAATGAAGCTTTGATTTTCTACCGGCTATATTGGCGAAGATTGTAGTTAGGCTGAAACGCAACCTGGACCAAATTGACAACTGAAACTTTTTGCTACATCACAATGGACGAGAAATTACAGCATAGTGAGCTTTATTTTATAAAATTTCTATTTAGGTTAACAACCAAAAATAAATCAATTGCCAGAACAGTCCGTTAAACCCGTCATTTTTGACGGGCTTTTTGGCTAGTAAGTTTATAATTAATTCGACCGATATAAGCCTTGAGCATAAAACCGAAAAACCTATCCTGTTGTTTCGCTATGGTACTTCTACCTTCAGGACTGGTAGTTGCAGCAGGACTATACACTGACACGTAAACGTGTAGAGCTATACTAAATGAAGCAGCAAAGCCACTTCCTGCTTAAACTTGCGAAATCTGTGGAACGATCGATCAACCTTAAGCTAAGCGTGGTTCTCAACCCGAAGGTTGGTTGGACATTCCCGAAGGAGGTATACTACGCCTGGTATCAGAGGTAGGACGGCCAGTTTCTTTCCTCCTTACCTAATCTAACCCAGTCACTCTGCCTGATCAAGAGGACCTACACTTTAAAGTGGAATCCGAATCAAGAAAGCCTTATGGCGTACTTCGAATTACACATTTGGAGTTACAGAGTTGAAGGTCGGATTAAGAACCTCTGAAAATCCCCGCCAAGACAGGGATTCGAACAGGTGATCTTTCGATCTTTAGTCGAACCATTAGTTAACCACTGAGCCACAGATCGTTCCGGTCAGTCTTATATGTCGTATAATCCTTCTTTCTGCTTCTTGACATTGACTAAGTTAAGAAAATTATCATCTAATTCGGAGATTACTGGAATTGAGAGTACAAGAATTATAAGTAGTAACATGTTCCATTCTAGCTGCCACCAATGCTTTTATGAACACAACTATTGAAAAATTTAACAGAAATGATTGAAAGCGTGTAATGATTTATTTGGAGTAGACGAGTTTTCTATGAACTTTGGCACTCAAAACGGACTGCTCTGTTAAAACCACGAAGCAACCATTACATGAGTTTGCCTCTTGGGAGGAATATCATCGTAGGGGACTATCTCCAGTTTCCCGGGTGTGGTTTACGAGACTTGGTTGTTGTAGACGATCGTCTTCCACTGTCTCCTATCCAGAAAAGTTTCTCTGTCCGTGATATATTTCCAGTTACAGCCTCTTTATGTCCTCCTTCATTTGGTCTGTCCATCTTCTTCTTGGTCTTCCAACTGGTATTTTGCCCACTATCCTTTTTTCCAGATAAGTTGTGTGGCGGTTTGCGGGGGTGGGGAGGTAAGGGTGAAAACCTTTTACTTCTTTTTATAATTAAATGAAACCTTAGGCCGCTAATTTATTTGGTACTCAAATGGCGTACAGGCGAGGCTTATTTATCGTTAACATTGACACATTGAAATATGATGAAAAGAACTATGCAAAGCCTCTTCTTACAATTGCCAACACATATTAACAAATAAACAAAAGCATCAAAATACAACCACCTTTAAATTAATCTTGAAACAAACTCCCAATGTCAATTGGCAAGCAAGAAAGCTACACACTTGATTTGTTTAAATGAAAGCTCCCTTCACAATGATAGGGGAACCAGAAATCAAACACAGTATTGGCATCAACTGTATTCAATCTCAAATGCCGGGCGCCAGGATAATTTATATTATCCACCAAGTGTGGCTTTAAGAAAGTCTGCCCCAGCTAGCTCAATATTTGGGGGTGCGAGAACTCCTAATCATTCAGTGGCCGTTACAGGGCTGTACTCAATGACCGAATAAAAGTACCACACTGCACTTGTAGGATGATTACCGTGACGGCGATGTATTTCCCGCGACGGCGGAAGTACTATAGCCCCTTGGCTATAGCGGACAAAGCACCACGTCCGTGCAAGCGTAATGGATGCGTGCACAGTGACCTCACTGTACAACACGCTTATTAACCCTCAGGTTCGAAGCCAAGAGCGATCTCCAGCTTCGGCAGATCCGCTCCTTCTCCTCTGAAGGCTCGGAACCAAGTCCTCTCTCCAGCGTCCGCCGAAAAAGCCTCCTCTTACACTCGTGGTGTACATGAAAAAAAATACACCATCGTTACAAAATGCAAAGGAACGTCTCTGTCGATTGGTTCTGCCATTTTTAAGCTCCTCCCTTCGGCTGTCACGATAGGCGAACCTTGTCTTCCTCGACTCGGGTGAACTCGGGATAGCCTCGGACATTTCCGTCATCTGTGACCTCCGAAATTCCCCGTTCGTAAAACTTGGGCTCGGGTAGTTTGTTCACCTTAGTTTACCGTTTCCCCGGAGCTAAGGGATTATACGCCTGACCGACTGCGTGAGAAGGGTAGCTGGTGTCCATTGTCCCTGGCCGCCGCCAGGCTGCCGCGACCTTCTGGCGCGTCTGGCTCACGTGCCACACACACACTGACAACTCTTTCCGATAATTTCTCTCTATTCTTTTTATATATATAAATATGCAAAAATATATATATGAAAATGTACGGAATGACCCATTTTTGGACATTCTGCTACAGTTGGTAGTCTTGTACTAGTCATTCTCTTGACATGCCCAAACCACTTAAGTCTTGATGACCTAAGTCTCTCCTCCATTGATTCCCTTAGCTCTAGGTTTGATCTAATTTCATCATTCTTTATGTACAAGTAATATGCTATGTCTAAATTAACTCCAGCGGATTTAAAAACCGATTACTAATGATCCAGGTATAAGTACTAGGAAATCAGTCTCTAGACGCTTTGTGCTCACAATACGGCAACACCAGAATTTGGATACAGACTTGTTGGACACCATTTCAGAGATTGGCATCAGCAACAAGAGAGCTGAGTTCCTTTGTGTTCTTTGGTATGCCATTGTTGTATAAATCACTCTGCGGGCAGTAATGAAGCTCTGAGTGCCCTGTACATTTATGCTATGTTTCTGACCTCGAATGCTAAAATCAGACAATAATAATTATAGGATTTAATTTTTCATACAAAAATGGACCAAACGTTATACCAGCTTTCAATTTTATTATTATTATTATTTTTTTAAATAGAACTGCATCACTATTCTAAGACTGATACTAGCGGCTACTACTAAGTGTACAACTTATAATCAATCTTTTACCTGGTTGCAGCAATTTACGACACATTCGTTACTAGGGGTAGCGCTATGTCTCAATTATTACCATTATCGTATTGAACTATATTTATACTAGCCCCAAAGCCCACCAAAAATGACGGGTTTAACGGAGTGTTTTGGTAATTTATTTCTCTGCAGTTGCTTAACTAAATAAAGCTCATTGTAATTTATCGTCCCTTGTACTGTAGCAAAATGTTCAGTCGTCATCTTGGTCCAGGTTGTATTTCAGCCTAACCACAATCTCCGCTAATATTGCCGCTAGAAAAGCAAAGCTTCAATCGCACGCGAATTAATACATTCCCTGTTTCGCATGTCATTGACATTATGCAACGCGATATAAACTTGATCCCAAATCTTCACTGGTTCTTACACCTTTCTTTCTTATTACCTATGTTGAAGATCGATGTTTTAACGGCTGACACAGCTTAGATCAGCTAAACAAAGGATGTTAAAAATAAACTTAACAATTTACGCTACGCCACGTAATATTTAATTGTGGTTTAGGCCACATATTTCAAAATCAATTTGGAACTTGTTTCATTCAAACCATGTAACAATTTCAGTAAAAAAACTGATAATTAATATGCCAATTTAAACGAAATACATATTTTTTTCAGTATTCCGACAATTCATTTCTTATCAATTGCTTAACTAAATAGAATTGTTATAAAATAAAATTTAATGTAATTCCTCGTGACTTGCGCTGTAGCAAAAGGTTTCCGTTTCCATCCGGGTCCAGGTTGCATTTCAACCTAACCACATACAACGCTAAACTTGCCGCCAGAAAACAATACTTCAATCTCACGCATATTAATACATGTACTGTATCGCATTTTGGTGGCAATAATGCATCGCGATATAAATCTGATCAAAAATCTTCAAAATCTTATACCTTTCTTTTAGTTCAAACAACTTAATAGTTTCAATAATAGGACACAGTTTAAACTACAGTATTTCGGAAAAAAATCTAAATTATTCATGTCCTCTGCAGTAACGTCAAGTGCCAGTTGTAATTCTGACCCATGATAAGTAACAATCTAACCAAAACTTCCGCTAACGTTGATGCTCAAAAATTAAAGGTTTAATTTTACATATTATGGACAAAGAATTTAAGAAATGCTTCTATATAACAAAGGAATAATACGCATCTAATGATTGACATGTTGATTTAAACGCAGTAAATACTTCTGTTTCAGTGTTCTGACAGATAATTTATTCACGGATGCTTAGAAATGTTAGTAAATAACGTGCATAACCTAGAACAATGGCGTAAAGCGTGACGTCATAACACGACGTCATGAAGTGACGTCATGGCGTGACATGACGTCATTGATGACCAAGAGTTGCTTATTATAAGTATAGATATAATTCGATTAGGATAAGTGATGATTGTTATGGGATGAATTTTTAAAATACGTTTATGATTAGAAACTAAATTTGTTTCAGGAATTTCATTATTGGTAAAATTGAAACCTGCAGGATCAACCGCTGACTCATGAAACTAAAGGAATAATAGTTATAATATGTACGTTGTTATGATGCTCATATTATATTGTGATTTATCAAATGTTGAAGGTATTAACAGATTTTAACGACACAACTCACTTCCAAACCTTGCAGAGTTCTTAGGCATACTAAATGAGAAGGAAATACTCAGATTGTAACTACAAACATGAATACAGGAACGTGTTGATTCAATTATTTTCCAAAATCTCAGATAAAATAATAAACTGTGAAAAATTATAATTAGTACTGGAGTAAATTCGTCCACATATTTCTTGCCATTGATATACATAGGACTGGATGTCCTTACGGAGATAAAGTGAGCGCCAGTTACGATACCAGAAGTAACCATCGACTGAAATGTCAGAATTAATGTTGTTGTGGTGTAAATTACTTTGTGTAATATTAGTGTGGCTGTAGTATACATCGAAACTTACATTAAAACAGAAAACTTTCAAGTAACTGTTAAAGAATTATTCATTTTTAAACAGCATAAGTGAAGCGAATTTTTGGCTGGCATTAGTGAAAATACCCTGGCTACCAAACTCTGCATCTCCTGTAGTTGCCTTCCGAGACGTGGCACACGCCCGCATTCTGAAGAACATCGTTATCCTCGGAGCTGGAAGCAATTTGGATTCTCGAGACGGAGGAATAACCCCCGAGCAGCGTCTCTCATTCCACCACGTGCAGGTCTTACTGTTTGCAGCGAATATCCAGAAGCAATACATTACAAAGCTCGTAGTACTAAGCGCTGGTAACAACGAAGAAACGGCAAAACATAAGTGAATGCTAATTATGTAAATGAATCCGTCAAAAATTGGTGAATTTTGTTTTTACTGTAAGTATCTGGTAAAATAAAAACAAACCGTGTGCAACACACATGTGCTAATCAACAGAAAATATTCACAATAAGAACAAGTGCAACATGAAAAACAACTATTGAAACAATAGTCGAAAGAAAACTGCAATGAACAGTGATGTGAAAGCGTGAGAAGTGCTGTTCCAGGCCGACATGTAAAGGAATAACACTATATCGCCACTGAAGATGCCCTACACCACAAGGGCGAAACGCGTCTCGGGAATCAAATAAAAAACAAAATTCACCAAATTTTGACGGATTCATTTACATAATTATTGCTCAACAACTACGGGAAGATAGCCTATCACCATATTAATATAAGTGAATGCCTTAGTTATTAATGTTATGCGACCGGCACGGGATAACACCATCGCTATAGTCGCCTGCTTTATTTTACAAAAAACGGCCACTAAACACTGCAGAAGATCATAAGCAACGAAAAGCTTTGGCTACATATTGCCTGGTTATTTATAAGTAATATTCACATAACTCAAACGATTTGCATACGTATTTTCAAGATATTGCCACTAATGGCTACTTCCGTTGAAACTTCAAATTAATTTATTGGTTAATGTTAGCAGATAACAGTGTATCGTAATTTTTTGCGTATAATACAGATGTTTAATCATACACTGCTGCTGGTTTCTGATTGAATTATTAGGTGAAATCAATAAATCTGTAATCACCTGTCAAATTTGAATAAAACCTCATTCAGCTCAGCAACAATATCAATTGTGCATTACCCAGAACAGGACTTTCATCTAGTCTAGGTAAAGTTAAAATTATTATTATTTTAGTAGTATGGAGCCACCAATTTCCGTTCAATTGGGTTGAAGTTGCTTTGTTTTTCTCATGGATTTACGCGTTTTGAAAAACCATCTCGGCACTCGATTGGAGTGATTTCGAGAAACCAAGGAAAAACCAAAATCTGGATGGCCAACCGGAGATTCTAACACACGTCCGAAGCCAGAGTGTTACCCCTCACTCACCACCCTCAGTGTGAATAGATCTGTTTTGAGACTACCAGTTTGTGCTAACACTTATTGCTTTCCTTTCTTTTAAGTCTTTTTGATTGCACAGCTTTTCTTTATATTCCTTTTGATAAAGAAGAAAATAAAGAAAAAATCGTTCAGTTTTATCTAAACGGAGCAGAGTTATTGAAAATCCACTATTGACCAATAAGCTCACTGAACACGACTATAAAAATAACTATGTATAGCTCAAGAATAAATTCAGCACATTTCAACGGTTTTGCATAAGCTTTGAGGGAGGGTATTTACCCTGCATTCACAAAAGTCGCACATGTGTAGGTCCGGCAATAGTTGGTTTCAGTACACTATATTCTGCTGAGGATTCTACTGTTAATCCTGGTGCTGCACTAGCGACGTCGGATTGCACGCCCTCTACGCTGAACACCAGTAACAATCAACGTGGAGATCGTGGTGTGTTGTTGATTTGTTTCTGTATTTGAGACCATTATGGGGCTGGCTCATTGACTTCCATCCAGCTGTATGTTGTTGACAGTTATCTCACCAGCTACAAGAAACCTGATGAAGACAGCAGAGTCAGCTGTCGAAACGTCGTGTTTTTACACCACCATTCGGCTGGACACCCGAGAAGATTTTGTTGTATCTCACCATAGTTGATGTCAGATCGTAAGCTGAATTATTCGTCAATAAACAAACATCAATGCAATGAAACGTATTGGTTCCCAGATTCTGTAGCAAAATAATTTACGCAGTTGATAACAACATAGACGATATAGATCAGCATTACTGAGGACAGGAAACAGGTCATTTGATTGAAAAGGATTTCGCTTCATCGGGAAAGTACCATGGCGGCGCTGACCAGGTGTGCAATGAGCAATAGGAATAAAAAAAAGATGTTTATGTGATCGATAATGTCTGAACGGAGACGCTAAAAATATCGACGCAGTTACATAATCTGGGATGACATTTTAATATTGCTGGATACTGAAAATCATGCCAATTTTTTAAAGCGGTAGACCAACATCGACTTCTCGCTTTCAGTACACTAATCGTGTCCGTGTTTTCGTCTGCTAAATATCCTCGAGACTATTTAGATATTCTGACAGTGTTCCCAAACACTGATCTCAACAGTGTCTGCACCTGCTCGACTCAAAATTATAGCCTAACTGTGATTCAGAGGCCACATCGAAGAAAGAGTGCTATAGATCAATGCGTAAATCTAACTAGGATATAAGTAGCCGATTTCACACAGAAGACGAAATTTGTAGCCTGGTAAAAAGTAAGAAGATAGCTTGTTACATTTGACTTGTTTTTCCAAGAAATGAATTGCTGCAAGGAGATATTTTGCGAAAATACAAGAATTAACACAAAATTGGGTTACGGTTATTGAGTCAGAATCATTTTTAGTGTAATGCACTATAGCAGCGTTTCTCAACCTTTTTCCATCCGAAGAATAAAATGTCAAAAATAACTCTACGGACCACTAACTTACATGTATCTAATTTTTTTATCAATCAACCCTACCAATTGTTAACGGCAATTACAGCGGCCACAAAAGACCTACGATGAGGCTCTAATCCTCAAAGAAATGCCGCTTTCTTTTACGCTGAATTAAAAGGTATTTAGTAAACGGACTAATGTTGTAGCAGTGCTGTCATATCCTGGAAATACTATGGTTTTTAGAAAGTTTGGCTCATAGATTACACTGGCTTGTGTTATACATTTCATGTAAACAATTTTTACTAATTCTTTTTTATTTTATTTAATTTAAGAATGGTCGGAGCGTGCGAATAGTTATATTGAGAATGCGGGAACTGTCAGGAGCCATAGGAACCCCGTAACTTTTGCCTTTTATACCAATAATTATTTTTTAATAAGTACACCAATGCAACTGTTGTTGGATATTATTATTGACGGATGCATTTCGCCTCTCGTTGAGGTATCTTTAGAACACACTTTTTTGTCTGTAATATGTTATTAGTTTTAACTTTTATACAAAATGATTTTTGTTTACATATAACGAAACTATTCTTACATAAAGGAATAATATTGTGATTTAGATTTAGATGTTATAAGCTTTTGAATTATCACACAGAAGGTTTTGCTTATATGTAATAAGATAGTACTCATATTGTAACTTCCATTAACATTTCCGTTTTGTGGTGGTTGTTGGTCATCTCTGCGCTCAACCAGCACGCTGATCCCAATATTGCACTTACGACTTCTCCGGTAGTCAATTTTCATGCACAGTTTCTGATGCACATCATTGTAAAATTTCAGATTTCATGTGCGAGTTGCTGTTGAGTTCGGCTGTTTTTTCGGCGGTGCTTTGTTGGAAGTGTTGTGAGCAGAGAGATTGAATTTTGTAATTGCATTTGTGTGCGTGTATTTTGCTTTATTTAGTTAATATGTGAGTGATGGAGAATGGAGATGCAAAGTGCTGTTAACTTACTGTTGTAAAGGAGTTTGTAGATTTTTTTGTGAGTTATTCTGTTTATTAATTTGAATAGGGTTTGGTTAGTTAAGTTTACGTGCTCATTAAGTACGTGTTTTCCTGAGATTATTCTCTTTTGAATCTAATAGTTCCCTCGAAAGTTAGAATATTGTGTTTTGTGCTGTGAGTATTCTCATGTCTGTATTTATGTTTGCGGGGAAATAGTCAGTGCCTAAGAGGTATTCGGCAATAGTTGAGAAAGTAGTGTATTTTAATGCTCGCAAGTATTCTTATATCTTGTCTGGAATTGTCTTCTTGTTTGGCCAATGTAAACCAACTCACAATTTTGACTTGTAAGTTATGGAATTTATTTATGAATGTCTGCCTCCTGATTTGGTTTTGTACTGAGTTGTCTGTTTTGAGTCCAATGTTTATCCCTTATTTTTTAAATATATTTGTTGCCCTGTGTGTATGGTTTTGAAATATTAATATTGCTGAAGCGTTTTGGTAATTGAGTTGGTGTAGTATAGTGATATTGTTCTTTGTTTTAGCTTCCACCAGTCGATTTATTTTTAACTAGTAAATCAACTATGTGTGTTTTGTATCCATTGTTCTTGGCTATTTATTTTATGGTACTGATTTTTTATTTTTTTGTTGATAATTCTGTTTTGTTAACTTGATTCTGTTTATTCTGTTCAACATGTGTCTTACTGCAGTCTGTTTGTGGGTGTGTGGATGGTTTGATGAGGCGTGGATTATCCGGTCTGTTGCAGTGGTTTTTCTCTATATCTGGAATATGTGTTTTGTTATGATTTTTTATTATCTTTAGGTCCAGAGAATTTACCTAAGCATTGAATTCTATTTCTAAAGTGAAAGATTTTTATTGTAGTGTGTTTATATCCTGGTGTTATTCGTTCATGGGTTCTAGTGGTTCATTTATGAGACATAAGATGTCATCAATGCAAGAAAACCAGTAAATAAGCTGAAACGTTTTTGGGGGATTACTGTATTGAATATTTCTCGTTCAATAAACTTGATGATACTGGTTAGTGTTCCTGATATTGGAGACCACATAGGGAGTCCCTCTTGTTGTAAATAATGATATTTGTTGACTCTATGCTGTTGTCAAATGTAGTATGCTTTTTAGTTAATATATGTCTGTATCTGGCATTGTGTTGATGTTTGTAGTTTTATGTGTATTATTTGTGGATAATAGAATCCAAGAAATTGCCTTTAGTCATTGAAAATAGGGAAAAATATCTCGTCATTTACCACAGACGAAGGCAGGGAGGAGACACGAACATGTAAAAAATGCAAACTTATAATATTTCGGTCATGTAGGAGGTGAGACATATGGTAGGGGAAAAGATGTGACTACATCTCGACCCGCCACATGAACCAAGTGATCCATGATTAAAGTTACTAATTGAAATATTGTGAAGTTTGTTTGTGTTTTTGCGTTTTTTTATGTGTTTATCTATCCCTCCTGCCTTAATTTTTTTTGTGTGTTATTTGAATTATTTGTGCAGTAGTGGGGTTGTATATATTTTCTGTTTGTCAATTGATACCAAATGTTCAATGACACGGATGTGTATATCGTATGTTTTCAGTGAGTTGTGTTGTAAATAATATCCAACAACAGTTGCATTGGCGTACTTATTAAGTAATAATTATTACTTTAACAAGGAATTGCAGAAGAAATGTCTCACAATAACCAAATATTTTACCTTTTATCTTTAATTCAGTTAGAATAAATTTTTAATATTCCACCTACGGATCACCTGTGCCATTTTCGCAGACCACAGGTTGATAAGCATTGTACTATAGTATTTTAACGTCAAGGAAACCTGGTACTAAGCGAATATTTGTACTGCAGATACTGCGCATAAGTAAGGAAAGTACTTCACGGATCAGGAGAGACATGAAACTCAACGGTTTGCCTCAGATTACGCCGTGCTGTCTTCATTGTTCCCTTTGATGAACTTAAGCGCACGCTGCTTGTGCTACGTTCAACAAGTACTGTAGTTAGTTTCGACACAATCACCCAAAGCCAGACATGAAAAGATAAAATCATTGGTTTGTTACAATCTGGCAGTCACTATAAATATGGATAGTAAACAGTAATTTGGTTTTGTGCACAGTTGTACAGCATTTTAGGTGATTTGACGGCACCGTTCCTGCAGGTTACGCTACCGCACGCGTGCCTGTTTATCGATTAGAGTAGTCGGTATCCACAGGTCAGCCGTGTGCGGGCTGCACTGACCTTACGTCACGCTGCATCCGCACCAGCACCTTCTGTTGCTGTAGCTCCTCACCCCGCCGTCAAATAGTCCAAACCGCCAGGTACGATTAAGTTAGACGCCTTCAGAAAAGTGTTTTCTATCAAAGAGTAGAAATTTTAGCAGAGGCAACCCAGCTAGATAACTGAATACCGTGTGATTGTAATGCCTTTTTTTTACTTTTTGCTTTCTCCCCGTAGTGCAGCATGCTCATTGTAACCCACAGGCAATATTGCGAGCGATTCCTCTGGGTGCTAGTGGAACGAAATTTTATTTCCCAACAGGGAAGGCTGGAGATGCTTACAGAGTTACCGCTACTCGTTCTGGATCATCAAACAGTAGACTAATATTATAAACAACTGAACCTTTCTTAACAATTCTTAGAACCAAATGGTAATGGTAAAGGCAGTGCGTTGTCACAGCTTTCAAGCCGTATTTCCGTAGGATTAGCGGAGGCACAGCTCCACATTACTATTTCCTGACTGTCGGCACTAGAGTGGACGTGCCGTCGTCAGCGACACGGTACGGCCCTTTTTCTTTACGTTCTCGCGGAGTTTTTTGCACGGTACTCATTTAACAGCAGGCTGGGTGGTCCTGGGGGCCGTACTGGACGTTCAGCTTCAGTGGGGATCAAACTCCGATGGTCCGGACCATGGTCAGACACTCTACCACCTCATCTATCCGGCCGCATCAATGGTAATACTTCATTAACATTTAAACATCTTTTACATTGCAAAGAACATAATAAACGATTTCCAGTAATCACTGAAATACCGTAGTTGGCACAATATCTACAACTACATCTACATATATACTCTGAAATTCACAAAATTGTGGGTGGCAGAGGGTGCTCAGCACCAAAGCTAATCTCTTTGCTGTGCATTCCAATCCCTAATGTTACGAGGGAAAAAAGAATTCATATAAGAATCAGTCCGGCACCTTATTTCTCTAATTTTATCTTTCCTGTCCTTCCGACTCAAATAGGTTGGTGGAAGAAGTATTTCACTACACTCAAAAGTGAAAGTGGGAGTACGCATGTTTACCAATAAGTTTAAACGAAATGTGTGTCGTCTATCTACCAGAGACTCCCAACCAAATCTACTAATCAGTTCTGTGACGCTTTCATAAGGACTGTAACAAGCGGTAACTAATCGAGCGGCTCTTCTCTGTACTTTCTCTATACTTTCGATCAACTCCTTACGAAACGGATCCCAAATGGCACAATCATAATCCAAATGTGGATGCACAAGAGATTTGTACGCTATCTCCTTTGTTTGTTCATTACAATTTTTCAAGATTCGATCTATGAATCGCAGCCTAGAATTTGCTCTACCTACTAACGAATTAATGTGTATGTCCCATTTCATGTTCCTTTCTACTGTTACTCCCAAATATTTCATAGAATCGACCATATCAATAACTGTATTGTTTAACTCGTATTTATGAACAATTGGATTCTTTTTGTTAGTTATGTTCATTGTCTTGCACTTTTTACAATTTAGAATAAGTTGCCACTCAGCGCACCAAGCCAAAATAACATCCAGATCGCGCTGAATTTCTAAGCAATCGGCCAAATTTCTTACTTCCCTATAAACGTATATAACGTATTAATGCGCTGTAATTAATATGTGAAATATCAAAATCGACTTACAGACGCCTTTATTCAGAACATAATATACAGAACAAAAAACCACACAAACTAGCCTCGCATGACTCTGACAAATAAATAATTTGCTGCGTTCTACGTAGGTTTAATTAGTATAAGAAAGGTTAATTAAAGGAAAAAAGTTTCATAGTAGCGATAAAATATTATATGAACATTGAAGTTATCACTTGTTAGAATGTTTTAATGCAGCCAGACGGACAGGTAAAATATTGTAAAACACTGAAAACTGTTCAGGAGAGAGGAAGAAGGGAATTTCCTTCTCAATCTACTCGCGCAGTACGATGTACGTAATTTCCGCAGTCGTCGGAGGCTTTGTGTAAAAGCTGTTGACCCTCATCTGGTGTAAGACGATAGCAATCTGGCAGTGTCGCTTTGTCCGGTCTATAACAGCACGTCCAGCTCGCTCGGGCCCTCATTCGTCAGGCGGAGCAAGCAGCGGCACAGTGCCTGCCGATAAGGACAGCGCCTCGCGGCCACACACTCGGCACCACGTACAATGATTAAGCGAGTGTGAACGCAAAGTAAACGTAATGCATAAAATATACGATTTAAGTTTACCGATTGAGATCCAGGTTCCCAGAAGCAGTTCGAACATATATATGCTTTGTCTCTACACCACCCGGCAGCGTAGTGGCTAGCACGCTGGAGTCGCATTACAGAAGTCTCAACTTACTTCCGACCTATCTCATTTTGGAGTCGATTTTGTGTCGTCCGTAATGTCACTTAAATTTTTACGTTAATTCTTTGAAAAATTCAGATTATGATGAGAAAAATATTTTTAATTCCGCTAAATCTGGTTGAACACTCAGCTAGGGGCTGATGAGAGCTATACTACAGAAAATCACTGGATTTTTTTTTTTTTTTTGTATTTTATGACCAATGAGGAACACAGCTCTATTACGGTTGCTTTTAAAACTATGTACAATTACATTGTAGATGGATTGCCTATAAGTAAGTGGGTGTAATCTACCCACCTGTCTGCTTTTCATATTTTAAGCAACTATTAAGGAATGGTATTACTCATATCCAATTAGTTTTTTGCAGGAACATTAAGATACAATGCAAAATTAAAAGCACTTTCAGTAAAATTACGTTAAGTAATCTGAGAACAAAAATTTCTGCTTGTTTTGCTCTTTACAAGTTTCTAGTGCTTGACGTTTAAATGTAAGATGAAGTAGAAACTGGGGACAAAGTTCAAGTTTCTAGGAAATACAGTTGTCCGACAGACCTGGTAACAAAGATGATCAAAATAGGCAAATTTAACTGCTACTGACAACTTTATATTCAAGTGAAAGAAAAAACTGAAATGAATCTCTTATGTTTCTACGTGATGATTAATAAACTACCTATATGCCACATGGCGGCTTATAAACTTATTTTTTTCCCATCCACTATTCTTTTATGAACACCCACCCCCTCTCTCCCGAATATAAGATTTTATAAAATTCTGAACACGAAAATAGGTTTTAGATCACGAAATACGTAACCTTCACAGACGAACAGAGGAGCGACGGCAATACTGCCTCTTATGCCTTTGTGTACGGAATCCTAAGATCAAAGCGTGTAGCATACAGTCAAATTTACTGAAGACAATGCTTTCATTCTTCATGTTACCAGCACAGTGCTATGTACAAAAAGTTTTCTTACAGAAGATTTGTAGGCCTCTGAGATATATGCGTAAATAAACGATGAAGCCTCTCAAAAAAAAAAAAAAATTTCTTATGGCTTTACGCCTAGTCGACGTCATGGTTATTGGAGGCGGGATGAGACTGGAGACAAGGAATGGGAAGGGATTCATCCATGGCGTTTTGAAGGATGCATCTCGGCATTCGCCTGTAGTGATTTGGGAAAACTCCAATCTGGATGCCCGTACGGGGATTCGAACCGGCGTCCTCCCGAATGAGAGGCCAGAACGTAAGCCTCTCAAGCGTATACTTCTAAGTTAAAATATTGTGATGAAGAGGTGGGGATTCAGTAAGAAATTAAGAACAATACGTTTTAACGTATTACTTAAAAATTTCAAAAAGCATTTTCGATAAAAAAATAGTGAGTATTAAATGCGAAAAAGTGTTAATTTAAGCCTGCCATGTGAAAACTGTTTCCATTATGCTGTATTTGAATTTGTAAGAAACGGTATTTCCAACGAAAGCTGACAAATTTTTACTGGAACTTTTATGATTTCATTGCAATGCTTTTTTTTTTTTTTTTTTTTTTTTTTTTTTTGTGCCGATGTATGTTACAAAAAGAGTTAAGAGTTGAATCGCGAATAAATCTTGTAAATTTTTTCTGAATTTTGTAACATTATCTTATATATGGTTTTAATTGATAGAAATGGCATGTCTGTGATGCACCAGAAAAATCAAACGACACCCCTATCTGGAGCGGAACCACAAAGGACAAAAACATTTGCCCAGCTGTATGCGCAAACTTTAAAGAGTTATTTTAAAAACAAAACTAGTTTAGCGTTCTTTGTAAAAGACAATTAGCGAACAAGTTGGGAAACTTTAATTGGGTTTGGGGAAAAAGTTGGAAGAGACAGTCGTTAAATGATTACGCAGCCCAGAATTTTTTGAAGTAAAGATTGCTGTACAATCTTAAAGCGACTGTAGGAGAGTCAGAGAGTTCAGAAGTGATGAGACCGTTTAGAAACGTAAAATCATTGATTTGTGAGCGGTGAATATCAAAGTTGGTAGTGACATTCTTTTGTTAACAGCAGGGCGACAGTAGTTGGTAAATTACAATATTGCCTGGAATTTTATGTTTGATAAAGTTTTCCACGTACATAGATCTCACGATTAACACCATTGTGTAGTTATATATATCTTTTGTTTTCTAAACAAATGAAATTACACTAAATTGCCAAAAGTCATGGAACGGGAAGATAGAAATATCCAGATGGTGGTACCATTGAAGAAGAAATGTATGATTGTGGCGTACTTACGTGAGTCGTGTTAAGGAAACCAGGTAGTGTAAAATGTCAAAAATAAGCATTTTTAATTTTTGAGTGGAAAATAATCAACAAACTTTTCTGATTACAATGATATATAATTTATTGGGTATAATACTTTTCTTCGGAGTGTTATTAATGATTTTCATTATTCCTATACTCAGACGCTACACTCATATTCCATCTATTCATAAATGCAAACTAAAACTTTAATTTGATTCAAAAACACGATATTTTTTTATGTTATGTACACTTTCCTCAGGGAAAGGAATGTTCAATCAACTTGAAATTTTGCACAATTACAGAAGGTTATAAATCATTATATGTAAAGCAAAATAAAAATAATGTAAGCTATAGATAGTGAATTGTAATATAATAAATATCTGAAATATTTGTTAAAAATATTTACATAATCTCAAATTATTAAAATCTAATCCAATTTGTTATCAACAATAAGTTTTCTTCACGAGTTGTATCATTAACATTAGGTTACAAATAACAAACTTTTTAATTTATCTACAGTAACACAGAAATTGGTACATAACTAAGAGTACGTTTTGTTAAATGTTTTTGTTTGTTCACATGTGAATATTAATAAAAATCTACTATATATCTTAATGATATTGAACAGACACACAGCGAAAGATGTTACTAATACCTTCTGAGAATTTGAACATTCTAGATGTCATGGATTCCTAATAACGAAGCTTTAACTCTAACGTTGCATTGTTGGATTGTCCACGCTACCCGGTTCCTTGAAGGTTTTCCGGCGTGATTGTGGCCACATGACATGAATTTCCAGACTTTGAACGCAGAATGGTAGTTGCCCTATACGTATAGGGTAACCAGTTTCAGAATTCCTCGATCCACAGTGTCAAGAGTGTGCAGCGAATGCGTAGTTTCAGTCTTTACCTCCCACCAGGAACAACACAGTGGCCGACCACTTCTACTTGATGACCGAGACCAGCGACGTCTCTGTTGATGTCCGTCAATGTTGACAAAGCGGTAACACCGCGTCGAAGAACGGCAACTCCCAATTTGCGATGTACGGCAGTGTGGAAAGTGGTTGGAAATTTTACGTTTTATTGTAAATGACAACAGAAGACCGACGGAATGGCTCTGCTAATAAAACAGTACCTCTCCTGCACACTTTTATATCTATTTCACCCTAGATGAGGGGGAAAAAGGTCGCGCCGTCAGTTAAGCCACAATTAGTAAGAGCTTATTGTAGGGCTCGAGTGTGGTGCAGTTTTTACGAGGCCATGGAGCCTGGTAGACTGAAGACACCATGCCACCTGGTGGTGGCTCCTTCCTGGCATGCGCTTTGTTTACATGGCATGGACCGGCACCTCTGGTCAAACTGAACCAACCATTTATTGGAAATTGTTATGATAAGCTACTTAGGGACCATTTGCTGTCATTAATAGTTTTCATGTTCCCAAACAACGACAGACTTTTTACGGACGAGAATGTACCATGTCATCGGGCTAAACAGTTCAAAGTTGGTTTGAGCAACACTCGGAATAAGTCCAACGAACCATTTGGCCACTTAGATCATATCAGGCATGAATCGAATAGCACATCTCTTGGACATCATGGAAAGTTAAGTTTGTGCGCCATGTCTAGCACCAGCACCCATTATCATTTAGGGACTGCTGAAGAGTAACCATGACTGGATATTCATTCAGGGGAATTCCAACCATTTGTTCAGTCATTGCCATGTCGGGTAGCTGCACTCTGCTAGGCAAAATAGAGTCCTGTACGATATCCCATGACGTTTTGCGCTTCAGCGTATTGTAGTATATATTGTTGTAAACGGAGCGTTGAGGAGGGAACAGGTAGGGTTCGAACAACTAGCGGGCAAGGCACAAATCTGTGTTCTTCTCAGAGAAGGACTACTATGGTTCGGATGTGAATAATAGTCTTACGACATTAAGGGAAATCAGTCTTGTAGTAGTTCAGAAGTTAATTATCACAACACAACGCGGATAATGTGATGTACAAGTATTTAAATTGGTATTTACCAATATGATAAAAATGACTGAAATGTGATACTAACTACTCTGATGCTATCCCCCTACGATATAACTATCAATATAAATGCTCAGTAGTGAATGAAAAATACTGTGTGGCTTTTAGCCAACTAAAACCTATATTTAAACCAAGAGCGAACCTGTGGTTTGTGGGTGACTTCAATCCAATTGAAACCAAACTATCTGAAACGTAACTAAACCACGTCCAAACGTTCCACTAAACGTCGTCCATCTCCTTGATGTCTGCTCTCATCACACCACCCTACTTTACTCTCCTCCAGTTACGTGGGAAAGGACTAAGCCGAATCACTGACTTCGTCGATTCGGTCCTTATGACAGGTTGAAAGATTTTGACGCTTGATATCCGTCAGTTGTTTTGTCAGCATACTAGTTTGGTGTCGGTACATTTCCTCCATGTCGTTACCAAATTGTGAATAATCGCTATTCTTAATTTGAAATTAACAACTCGTGATTCTCTGCGAACTAACGCCCTGGGGTCCCTAAAACAGTTTGTTTCTAATATTTCCTGCATTGTTTTCTGATGTTGATTGTAAGTAACCAAATTTGCATCACAGTTGGGAAAAAATGTAACATAGCAAAATCGATACTGTTATGGAATTACAAATCTAACTAAAATGTTTTGTCCAGTAAACAAAAACAGGAAATGTGTTCTGAAACTTAGTGAAAAATTGTCGGTTGATCCAGTATTCTCCTTTTAGTCTACTTCTGTTATGAGACAAACATATTCTAATTCAGAAAATTTCATCGTTCTATTTAATAGTCTTCTTACCTTAATCTATTTTTCTAACAATATTTTTTTTACTGAATTTATAATTTTAAAGAAATATCGGTTTTGAGTAAAGGGTTTTAAATTGCTATTCAGTCCTTAGTTATTTTTAGCAAAAGAAACTAAAATGAGAAAGTTTTTTATATGACTATGAAGTAACTTCATTCTACTGTACTTACTTGAGGAAGGCATACAGCGTTTGAGAAAATGTGTAATTTAAATTCTCTACCGTAAAATGTTGTAGCAGTTGTTTTGAAAGCATTCTCGGAAATTTGGAAGAAAACATCTAAATAGAATATGTGTCAGCATAAGGTGCTATGTGATTAGTTCCTAACGAAAATTTGTAGTAAAACTTAGAAACAGGCAACGAAAAACATGAGCTACCATTTAATGGTTTAAATTCTGTTCTTGTACCATTCTATAATACTGAACACTCCATAACTTCCTCATTTTTTAAATTCTCATAACGTGCCGCTGGCTAAAGAATTTAATTTCGTCTGCATTCGCTGCTGATAGATATCTCATCGCTAACAAAGCCTCATGGAAGAAGTTAAACGTCACTGCTTCATTAATTTTAATGAAGGATCTTCCTAAAAGATTCATAAAAGCATTAAAGGAGGTTATAAAAAGAATTTATTTGATATCTAAGCCGATGATCTATCTGTCCGGGAAGTGACGTTCTGTTGCTCATTTTTTATGTAAGCCATTTACTCGAATTTTACTTCGAAACTGCCTTCTGACATAAAATGTGTCTAAACGTTTCAGTGAACGTTATGACACAACTACAAGTGATAACTCCCTAATAATATATTGAAGCTCATTCTGGAAGCGGTTCTGGCTCTCATAGGATTAAATATAAACCCCTGAACTACTGGCTCGAATCTGTGTTTTCACTTCTCTGTTTCAGCTAAAACTTTGTAACTCTTTTCTAAAATTAGCATAACGTATAAGTTGAACCTATGTGTAGCTCAATGTTAATTTTTATTTATCACTTAATAACAGATTTTCTTTCCTTCTACTTTTCCCTCCACTAACAAATTAACTAATCATAATTTCGTACTTTGTCTATCTACTTTATTTTTAACATCCTTCTGTAACACCACTTTTCAAATGCTTCAATTTTTTTTCTTTCTGGTATTCCTAAAGTCCATGATTCACTACCATAAAGTGCTGTGCTCCACACATAGAGTTTTAAACAGATTTTCTGAGTCCTAGATCTATATTTGAAACTAAAACATTTCTCTTTTTCCTGAAGGCTCTTTTTGCTAGTCCTATTATGCTCTTAACACCATTCCTACTTGGATCATCAGTTGTAGTTTTACTTCCTGGGTAGCATAATTCATTTACTTCGTCTATCGTACTCGATCCTATTTTTTTAAATTTAATCTACTGTTATGGATATCATTTTTTGTATATTTCATCATTTTGTCTTGTTTCTGTTTACATTTAGTCCAAAATCTTCTTTCGGTATTTTGTTCATGCTGTACATTAACTTCTCAATATTCTCAATCTGCTCTGCTAAGAGGACAATGTCACCAGCAAAACGTAGCAGACTAATTTTTTCTCCTTGAACACTTATGTCTGGTCTGACTGTTCGGACACTATGTGCCAAATGTGATAAATCAGTTACTACGAAAACTGTCCAAAACAAAGCACTCACCTACAAATGACATGACTTTTAACTATCTAGAAGGTTCGCCAATTCGCAAAAAAATAACAGTAATTAAAGAGAACATAAGTAACGAACACCTTTCTCAGACAAATATTGGCACTTGCACTCCCCACACCAAACAGCAACTGGCTCATATACGAGTAGTTGTGGACTCTCAAAAAGCAGGACAATGCTAGGAAGAATAACAAGCTTATGCGTGACATCAGCAATAGCGCAAATGTTTTAGAAACTAGTATAAATATGATTGCAAGCTATAGACTGCGTTTTCGATTTAACTGTCTCCAGTTTCTGATCAGGGTTTGTTTCCAAATACCGTTAAAAAAATAACAAGGCCAGATGCTGAAGTTACTGCAGCTGGTTTATAGCCTTCAAAGTTTACGCGTGGACATCTAGTATATAATTTCCAAAGTTCAGTCACTCACTCACTCACCTCGGTAGCTATTATCTAGGGAAGAGTGACGTCGCGTGTCGGCCTTCGCTCGAATATTAACAGTGACAGAGACATCATTAGAAGAAATTCAAGGTTATGCCCACAATTTAATAGCGAAGCATTTGCTATGAAATTAATTTACATAATCCATTCATTAAGTTTGCTTTCCGTAACATTTTATTTTTTAAAAAATATGGAAAAACTTTACGATTGAAAAACCGTGGAATTACGAGTACTTTACAGTAACATGTCGCTAGTAAAAATAATATAAAAACTTTCTTTTTTAAAAAACTTAAATTACTCATGGTCTCTGCTGTAACCACAAATGCCAATTGTCATTACGGCCTATGCTAAATTTCAGTTTCATTAACACTTTCGCTAATGTTACTGAATGATCAAAGTTAATACATTACGGTCTATTTGTTTTTCCGTATTTTACTGACCACTTTCGTCAATGATATTTGTTCATGTTCGCTGTACGCGAGTTATTAAATTATTTAAAGCGGACATCACCAAATATGCTAGGGATTCGAGTATTCTGGAAATTCATTTCCTCGGAATTGCTCAACTATTTAATAATCAGGAATCTGTATCAATTTCTCTGGCCACTACAGACACTATTACCAAAGATTACTTTATGAATGTTTACTCAGCCTCAAAAAAAGAAACAACGTGATGCTTTCGAAGCATACAGGAATTCTTCAAAATTTGCAGAGTGAACTTTGAGGGTCAAATACAAGTCAAGTTTGTGTTTCAGCAAATTCGAGTCAACGACCTTTGAAACGATTATACGATAGCGCGATCGTCTCTGTCCGTGTTAATACGTCTGAGTTCTTCAAGAGAGATTTTATTCACCATAAGGGTAAAACACACATCAGCTTCCTATTCGGTCAGATCGGGAAATTCTGTCATAATCTTTGATCCTAAAAACTGGAAATGTTCTAGATCCATGACAATACGAAAAAAAAACCATCACGGGCTTACCCTAGTTAATTATATATTCCAAGGTCCTTTGTCCGCTGCATTTAGAATTTGTATGTATGACCGCCAATATTGTCCACGAAGAGCTCTCAACTTTAATATTGTATCGAATCTGTTAAAAACTGATCACACAAATTATACGGAAACAGCAAAAATGGGTAATACAAATACGGCTGAATTTTAAAGCTTTCTTACCTAGGGAAAATAATCCGACAGGAAGCTAATAGAGACAATAATACAGACAAATCAAGTAACAATTATCCCGTGTGCAGGGAAAGCTGGTATCAGATACAAGACTATATTTCCAGGAACTTTTGTCAGCATTGTAGTGTACAGCTCGGTGGTATTGAATCTCGTTCCTAAAAACTTCTAAACGCTTCCATGCACGAAATTGTGATGACATTTGCTTGGGTTAAGTCTGTGTGAAACAGAACTTTCAGCGGATTGTCCGATGTTTTATGATTAACTAATGGTGTTCTTGATTAAAATCACCAGAGCACATTTAATTTCACGTTAAACTGGTTGAAATGAGTTTAATTAGCTGCGCGGCAAAAATTTCCGCAGAATTTACCAGCGTAGTTATGTTGAAAATTTCGTACTAATTTTCTACCTGTTTACTCGGCAGCGTTGTTAATAGAGTATCAAAAGCAAGCAGAGTGTAAGATAAATCACTGGATCGGGTGTGGAGACAGCACGCCACAATACTGCGACCACAATCGACGAATTTATCGTGGCATGCACTATAAAAATGCACAATTATCCAATAGCAGCAAAACAAACGTAATTTAAACAACATCCACGTTGAAAAATACGATTGGGTTCAGATTAAAAGTAAACATGTCCCATTTTTCATTTCAAAATATTTCTGTTTTGACAAGTCAAAATAACAGAATACTGGAAACAATAGCTACTACAGCTGGAAAATTGATTTTAAATAGGGATGAAGCATTTAGTGGTACTTAAATATGCGGGAGTTAATAAATTTCTAAAGTACGTTTCGAGAAAAACTTTTATTTGGAAAATGGCAGATAGTTAAGAGAGCTTATTATTTTAAAATAATACTGGTCTCCCATAATGAATAGCAGTATCTGTAGATTGTTGAATAGGATAGCATTTATATAATTAATTTGTTAGAGTAATTTTGTAATAGTATCTTATATTTTTGTAACATGTTAAATATATATATATATATATATATATACACGCTACCACACACATACATGTACCTATATACAATCAGATTTCGGTAATCGTTAGCCTTAATTACTGCAATTAATATCTTTGTGAAGAATTTCAATTGATTGTTTTTCAAATAACGTAAAAATATTAGCACACTTACGTTACATCAATGAATTATCAGAATAAAGTAGAAAAATTAGCTCTGTTACACTTTATTTTTACACCTACTGTTCAAGAATGAATAGTAATCAAATAATTTAAACTTTTGTGTAATAGCCACCTGATTTTGCACCTTGATACTATATCATTAACTTCAGGAAACATTTATATCACAAATTATTTTTACATAATGAGGTCTTTAAATTTAGAAACGAAATGAAAAAGCTACTTTCATTAATATCAGTTGGTGTATTTCGCTGTATTTGGACATCTCCAAGCTTAACATAACTATCTATAGTTACACTCAAATAATAGCACAGTACGCAGATTATGATCGTTACAAGTTACATGCCATGAAATACTAAATTGAATATAGTGCATTAAAGTCCGTTATGAATGCAAATTACTGTTCAATATGTTGGAAGCCACCGAACAGTAAATGGAACCTTTATATGTGGTTAGCTCTACGGACACAAGAAGTTTTAACTCATAATCACAATCGTGTCACGGAAAATTGTGTAAATGTTCATCAGTAAGACAATGAGCATATTTAACGTATTGTAGCTTAGACGATCAACACATACTGATTATACGTGGCTCTGCACAAACGCAGACTGCACTGAAATCATCATCCGAGCCCTGCTTGACCCAGCTTCATTCGTCGTTACAGAAATTAACAGTTAACTGAACATTTGAGGTATTCTGCAGCGCAGGATCCAAGCATGTTGCAGAAGACATCAACTTGCTTCGTGCAAGATCAAAGTTGAAGTCCAGCTTTGCCTCTTGGAAGACTGATGGCGCAGTTGGTCACACCACATGCGGAGAGCGAATAGAATGATGTGTGTGGCTCAAGATGCCTTCATTCGCTGGTCATCTTTCGTTTTCTGTCTCTTACGATGACGTGGCGAATTGACGAGACGATAACCCCTTGTCGTTCATTCGTCGAAAACATGAAAATATACTCTAACCTTAGACTTGATCATTTAAAACAAATTTTGGGATTGGACTAGTTATGTGCATTTCATTCACGCAGATTAGTGGAATCCCGTAGGAACGTCATAGCCTTCGTCATACTGTTTAGCAAAAGTGACGTTCCAATAATGACGTCAAAGCGTGACGTGAGTTATGACACTGCACATTCTTCATTTCGTTGTATTGTAAAGTGTCTGGTTACGTGCTGTTGGGCACGCGGTCTTGTCTGTTTGTGGGTTATCTGTTCATCAATTAGTTTTGCCGATACCATTCTTTCCACCAAATAGAAGCTATTAGCAGCACGGATACTTTCTAACTCCGATCTTAATATTGCAAACAACTGAATTCTTTTGCATCTGTAGCACTCGAATATTCAAATACTTTTGTTCATCAGTTATATGGACATCGATATTTACATATAATCACTCCGTGATTACGCGTGATTGTTACACTACGCACTGGGAAATGAGTCAAAAGAATTAATCTGAAATATTGGTAAAACTCCAGCACTTAAAAACATTGAACCAAAAGCTGTTTCTTAATAATTTCGAACCTAATATTTAGGTAATACTCTCCATTTGTAATGGAAATTTTTTAATTAATTTTTGTATTTAATAATGCTACAAGTAATTGTGAGAACAAACGAATCAGTTCCACTGATACGAATTCAATAGTAATATTTGTCTGTGACTCTTAGAAACATTCAATTACATTCGCAGAAAAAACAACTGCAAACATATATTCTGAAAGTCGGAGATGAATTTTTAATTCGTATCAACTCGGGGTAGAGCAAACGCTGCTCAGGCTGCATTAGTAATGTGTGCAAAGTGGATTTAAATATTTATGGGGCAAACAGAATTTTACTGCGCTGGCACAAAATGAGATCTCAGGTGGACATCAGCAGAATTTCGTCGAATTTTAGGTGCAAAAGTTAGGGGAACTTTAAACGGCCAGTCGTTATTCCAAATCTCATTCAAATTAAATTAAAGCACTCTTGTGAGATTAAACAAATTGACGTCATTAGCATTCTTTTAAGGCTGCAAGATTAAGCAAAGTTTGATATATGACGGCTGCTCACTCAAGTCGTACTGCTTAGTGATATTCAAGGAAACTTTAATATTCGTTTCATAAATATAAAATGTATAGTTATGATTGCAATGGAAAATAAATTACGTGACGACAACGATTACTTTTTTGAAGTTTCAAACTCATATGTATACCTCCCACCCTTGGAGAACTTAATGTATTTAATTAATTTTTTTCCTGAATAGATTGACGCTTTCATCATTAAACAAGAACTCAAAATTAGGAACCAGTATTAGACAATAGTCTATTTTTTCCCTACTTAGCGTCGTGTCTACGTTGATGTTAGTGTCGAGATCATAATCATTAGAGATGGAAGAAGAATGGATGAGGAACAGGAAGAAATTCAGCCATTCTGTTTTGAAGTAACCATTTTTTTCTTATGGCTTTAAGCCTCGTTGACGTCGAGGTCGTTAGAGACGTGAAAGAATTTGGGCAAGGTTGCGAAATTCGACTGGAATGATTTCGGGAAACTATGGGAAACCGAAATCTGTATGACTGGACGTGGATTTGAATTCCAGGCCCTAACGATACCTACATCAGACATAATTTTCACTCCTGCATATGAGGTGGCGATCAAGGTCATAGATGTTGATTAAGAATTGAATATTGGTATAGTGACGTGCAGAAATTGCTGTTCAGGACTCATGTGATACCCATATTTCCACTGACGATGCCACATGCCACAAGGGTGAAACGCGTCTACTCAAAACATTAATAAAGGAGTTGTTTCTAGATGGTGTTTGATTTAAAATATTTTTGTTTTCAGGTGACTTCACAATAAAAGAAACTTCTTTGTTAAAATTGCTGTTAATTCAGAGTGTACTGTAATGAACTTATAATTAATTTGAATGTAACTAAAATATTTCATTTTCGACGCGAGAGTCCGTGACGAGGCCTGAAAATTTGTGTAGTAATGATTTCTGTACAAGCGATCACCATCTGACATACCAAATTGGTTTAGCACCGTGACAGCTGCAAGAGACGAGATGCCAACTTCGACTGCTGAATGGCTAGAAGAAAATTTATAAATGAAGCAGTTACTGAGGCGTACAAGATATTGTTAACATATCTATAGTATTATATATCTGTAAGCTGCGTGTCTCTCTTTACTGGAACGGTATCGCGCAATAAGTA
Organism: Vandiemenella viatica; assembly: GCA_031002005.1. NCBI lineage: Eukaryota > Metazoa > Arthropoda > Insecta > Orthoptera > Morabidae > Vandiemenella > Vandiemenella viatica. Next base: position 142,596,222 of record CM061920.1, on the reverse strand, counting down.
CCACAGCAATTTGGATGTGGTTTTCAAGTTTTTAGAGCTAATGATGCCAATCAAAATCTGGGAAAATAGCTAATGACTTATATGTACCATGGGTAGGAGCAAGCAATTAAAAACCCTTATATTTGGAAAATTGTGGGCTGCCGATCATTATACACTTCAGACGCGCACTCCTTTCTCAAAAATCTGGTAAAACTTTTGATTCAGTTTTTTTTTACTTTTGTTACTGAGTTTTCTGGACCACAGTGCGTAAAATAAACGGAATACGCGAATTAAACGTAATAAGCATTGACTTGCATAGCAACAGGTAAGTTACCGTGCAAAATGCATTAGATTACAAATATCGCAGACATATATTACCCCTGGTAGACAGTTTGTCTCTGGAACAATATTTTATCGCTGAACATTAATAAGCCAATACTTCTTCTTTATATATCATTATGGATAAGAAAATCAATTTTTTTCACGAAAAAAAATGTCTGAAAAACACCTACCTTTTTCCCGCAATGACTTGTGCGGAACTTTACGTATTTCTGTGTACTTTAGTCGATTAATATATATTTTGTGGCTATAAAGTGCAGATATTCGCCAGTAATATCGCCCAACGAACGTGTGTACAAATTTTAGCTGCTGTTGAAGCCACGACCAGTGAAACAAACTGTTATTTCTATTAAATAAGTTTCATAACCCTGATTTTGCAATTGTTTATTGTCATACGAGTTTTAGGTTAGGCGACAGAAATATGGAACCAATGAAACTAAAAATGAATTAGGCATCTTAAAACCTGATGCCACACCGCGTAAATAACAATAAAACTAAATCCTTTATGCTCTAACAAATCGAGTCAATTGTCATTCTCGTCCAGGCTGCATTTCAACCTTACCACCAATTTGGCTAATGATTACTTCCGTACATCATAGCTTCTGTCACATCCGCATTGATTCTTGAAACTTTGGAATGACTTCCATGTGGCTGAAATAACCACATTAGTTAGATGGTGTCACTGAAAACGAAGGAAATTAAGAATAATTCTTAACGCGCGATACCGCGTAGGATTAGTTTTAGTTCGCGTAAATTTCTATTTTAAAGCAGAATAACTGATCGAATCAACAAATCGTCCAAATCAATATTCAAACAGCAAAAAAAAAAAAAAAAAAAAAAAAAAAAAAAAAAAAAAATAAAGTAATAATAATAATTAAGATGCTGTTATCTGTATCTATAAAACGAAAACCGGACATATTGGTCGTATAAAAACTCTGAAACTACGGGGCAGATTTCGATGGAGGTTTCATCGTTTTGAAGCTTAGAATCTTAATTCACTTGTCTGGCATGTCTTATGTTTCAACGTTAAATAATGTAGGAGCATTAAATGAAATTCTGAACGTATGGTGAGAAATTCCACAGGAGGAATCACTAGATGCCGCATACTCCGCACTAAAGCTGGCAGTTACCGCGTGGACTGGCTTAGCCTTCCACGCGGTGACTGCCAGCTTTCGTCAGCCTGTAGACACCGGACACCTGATGAAGACAGCCGAGCTAGTTTCCAAAACACCATCCGGCTGCACACCCGTGAAGACTACATTGCTTCAGTACGCCGGGAAAGTCTCCACGCACAGATGATACTTGGTTTTACAAATACGAGAACTGATTGGTGCAGGCGCTCTCATTACATCTTTTAAATTTATTTTTATCTATTGTATTTTCTTTTTGCATCATTGTCCAAGAGGTACGAATAGAGGAAACTCATTTCATCATGAAAAAATAACAAGATTTTTTTAAAAATTCTTTTATAACGAAGAATAATATGCTTTATTTATTGCTTTACTGATTACAGTAGCACACGTCATTGTGCCTGAATTTGGTTACGAAAATAGAGCCGAAGACGGTTAAGTAGGAGAGAGGAATGGATGGCTTAAAGGGCAGAAGGAGGCCGATTAGAAGAAAAAAAAGTGGCTAGGGAGCTTGCTTTCAAAAGTTCTGGGCCTGGTCTCGAAGTCAAATCCCGGTGGGTGCAGGAATTTTTAAGAGTTGTTTTTGATCATATGAGACACGCCTGGACGTTCCGTGGAGCGGATTCCATGTTAAACTGTAGGTTGTAAAATTATTATTATTTTTATATATCATCTTTCATTTTTACTTTTATTGCTGCTTCTTTACATTAACCAATACAATTATACTTTCATCCAAACTTCGCCGTTGTACATACCATCTCTGCTTCTCATCTGTTTTTTATCGTTCAAAGATCTTCCTCCTCCTGTACTGTCCAGAGATTTTCATGTACTTTTCATTTGGTAATAACGCTGCTTGGAACTCTTTGATACAATACTCAAGACACAATAACAACCCGATATAAAACACTTCCCCTTGAAACAATATAAAACAAACATTAATTATCAATTATTCAAAACTAAGAGGCTGTGTATTCTTACACATCCCCTCGGCCAATTTGTCACCAAAAATTTGTCAAATTTTTGTGTGATTTATCATCACACCACTCACCCATACATACATTTTCAGCCATAGTTACATTCATTCACACCCCCGGTATAAGTTCAGATCACATTTTTTTTCTAATCCTAACAATTCCTCTGCTTCAATATTCTCATGTGTCACTCCCTCTTCATTTTCACTTTTCCCTTCGTTGCTTCTTTTTCCTTGTCCTCTCCGCCATCCTTCTTCTTTTCGAATTTTATGATGTTGCGGCCTTCACTATATATATCAAGCCCTCTCTTCTTCTTCACTTTGCCTCTCGTTGATTCTTCTTCTTCACTAACTTCATCACACTTCTTCCTTATTAAGAAACATCTCACCTCGTATTCATCTTCTCTTGCCTCCTTGTCAGCTACAAGTGTACAGTACTCCTCCTCTTCTTCTTCTTCTAACTCTTCTTCGGTATCTTCATAACTCTTCTCGTCTTCAATTTCCTCGTTCTCTTCAGTTCCCAAACCATAATTTCTGTCATCATTTCTAATGGAAACAATAATCGTTTCATCTTTCCTTTCCATCTCTTCTCCTGTATTTTCCACGTTACTGTCCCACTGAACCATTCTCGCCAGGCCAATTACTTGATCTGATGCTATGTCATCTTTCTTAGTATCTCTAACTTTGTCTTTTTCCTCTATCTGTTCTAGACATTCCCACCATTTCACTGGTCCACTATTCTCACACATTGTATTGTTTTCTTCATCGTCATCTCGCCGATTTTCTCCGTTTTCTTCTCTCTCATCCTCCTCTATTTTCATTCCTAACTTGTCTTCGCACGCCCTTCTTACTTCTTTAATCCAGTGATCAGTTTTGTCTTCTGTTTCTTTGTCAATCGCTCCTTCAGAATTTCCAACAGGATGATCGGCTTGATTGTTATTATCTTTAATCAACTTCTCTTGACACTTTCTTCTCGTAAAGTCTTCATCAAAATATGCCGTTACTTCTTCCAAGATTACTTTTTTGTGTCTATCACTAGTAACGGACATTTTAACTTCACCACCAATATCTTTCCCCGTATATCCATCTACGTTATTATAGTCATAATCTGGCTTATCATCCTCACGTTCAACGCTTAGCTGTACATCTTTTCTATTTTTCCAATATTCCATTAATTTAAGACTCATAAACCGTATTTCATTATCGATTTCGTATATGGCAGAAGTGATTTTTGACATATCCAATCTGCCACAGTAATTCTCCATACTCTCTTGATACTTATCCAACTCTAACCCTACTTTGTTTCTACACAGTTCTATATTTTTCACCATACCATACTTCCTTAACTTTTCAGAGTATAATAAATTCACTTCACACTCCCAATTAAAATATGCGATCATCCTCTCAATATTATTTACGTCAACATCAAACTTTTCCACTTCTTTCACATTACATCTCAGAGAAACTATTTTATCCATCCACTGTTTCGTCCTCCCAAACAAATCACATACCTCTATTATTTCCATGTTCAAATGACAATTTTAACCTCTTCTAGCTTCAATCCGAAGATTACAGGATTCTTCTATTTCGAGCTAAATAATTAGCTCTGTGTCACGGTCACGATCGCCACGTGTAAAATTATTATTATTTTTATATATCATCTTTCATTTTTACTTTTATTGCTGCTTCTTTACATTAACCAATACAATTATACTTTCATCCAAACTTCGCCGTTGTACATACCATCTCTGCTTCTCATCTGTTTTTTATCGTTCAAAGATCTTCCTCCTCCTGTACTGTCCAGAGATTTTCATGTACTTTTCATTTGGTAATAACGCTGCTTGGAACTCTTTGATACAATACTCAAGACACAATAACAACCCGATATAAAACACTTCCCCTTGAAACAATATAAAACAAACATTAATTATCAATTATTCAAAACTAAGAGGCTGTGTATTCTTACAAGGTTCAGCCACGACAGAGGTGGAATGTCTGCCAAATCGAAACTCTGTGAAGTAGGCGGCCGAGACACAACAATGCCATACACTTTTAATATATATATATATGCTACATCGGTCACTCGGCTTTGTTTCTCTCGCAGTCAGTTTTTGTTTAATCTACACTAATAATATTATAAATGCGAAAGTAACTCAGTCTATTTGTCTGTTTGTTACATTTTGACGAATGAACGGCTATACCGATGAAATTTTACAAGGAAATATTTTATATCATTAGCAGGAACACGGGGTATTATTTTGTGGATAAATAAAACATTTGTCAATAAATTTTGAAAACTGAATGTTTCTAAACAGATGGATAGCGTGTGTAGGTCTTTAATGTTATATCGGTCGCTCGGGCTGTGTTTTTCTGGTAGTCTGTTTGTTAATGTATGATCTCTTCATAAATTTCGTTTACATACAAAACATATCATATAGTATAGATGTTAATTTTCGCTGTGCCAGACTACTATTTTGTGCTTGCCTAAACGTTTCTGGCATCAATATATGTTGTCCTCTTTTTTACTTGTCTCGCAGGAGTAAATCAGATCTAAGGCACGAGCAGCTATAGCGACTAGAAACCAAGAATCTGAAGCTGATACTGAAGAAAGAAGACAAGACCAATGCGAAAGGTAAGATGCCTTCAATTAACCCCATCCCCTATATTAATCTTTTTGCTATTTTAAACATGTTGCGAATTGATTATCTTCGAGAGACATGTTCGATGGTAGATGGCTTCTCAGTCATATTAACCAGACTCCGTGTTTTTTGGACATATTTTACGTAACTTACAGCTTCTATACCCAGTTCAAGCAATAAAATTCTAAGTCCACGTGTACGAAGTCGCGGGTAACAGCTAGTCTAACTATAAATGTGAGTGCTGTTCCACTTCATTTTTCTCTGAATCTGCTAATAACTCATATGCAACTTACAAACGCTTTCAAAAAGAATTGACGGACTGATGTCTGGGAAGTTTTGTAATGTCGTGCTCTGGCATTTCCCTGTCAAAATATGTGGAAATGATTTTATTATTTTTCGATGGCACAGAGCTTCTAATTGTCGTCATGTGCGTCTTTGTTCGGGGTATATTTTCTAGTCTAACTGCTAAATGTATTTGCGTCGTGTGTGGTTGCGCCGTTTTTCGCCTTTGGATACCGCACTGGATACGTTCCGTTTTCCGATGCAAATTGCGGAGCCGGTGTTGGATGCTCGCCGTTTTCAATCACCATACGAAATCGGCGGCCGGCTCTACTCGTGGGAGCGGCTTATCGCTGGGATGTGTCTGCGATCGTAAATTTTACAAACCGCTGGCCCCCAGTCTGTACTCTCACTTCAGAAATCACTGTGACAACTGGAAATTATGTCGGCTCATCTGGATATACGTGTTCAATTGTCCATCAACTAGAATAATATGGGTTTCTTTGTGCTTTACTCCGTCTGAAGCAACTAAAAAAAAAAAAAAAAAAAAAAAAAAAAAAAAAAAAAAACGTTGTTTTGGTATTCTCTTTTCGATTTATTCAGTCATATTCAGTGCCCTAAAAACAAGTTATGTATGCATATAACTATACTGATGAATTACTCAGTTTTTTTGTGTGTAAACCTGTTACCATTTGATGACAAAATCTTTTCCATTTACAGTTTTTATTTTCTTAATACATTCCAGTAGGGAACTATTCCACACTATCACTATATTTTAGCTTAAGATACTCATTCTTATGATAGTTGGCATTTCCAATAAAATCAGAGCTAACCAACAGCAGTTCCGTGTTGGCAAGTTAGAGCTGAAGAGAAATACCGGTGAAGTTTGAGCGTAGAAGACATGGCATGTATACTAAGGTGCAGTGTACTCGTGTAACACATAAAGTATCTGGTGCAAAGATTTTATAACGAACAATTACAGACTGAAATGTATTAAGAACTGTAAGTAGTTAATATACATTAACAGGTCTCCAGAAAACAGTAATTCATCAGTATAGATATGTACGTAATTTGTTTTTAGGGATCTGAAGGTTTAAATACACCAAAATTCCTTTTATTGAACAAATGTTATTTTAGTTACATCAGACGTAGTTAACCTGAAAAAAATATTTGTAGTAATGCAGCTAAAGAAACAATGGCTGAAAAATCAGTATTATTATTATTATTATTGCAGCTATATCGATCCATTTTTCAGGATGTAGCCTCTTTAAGCCTAATGAGCTATATATTAGAATTTAATTCTACATAGTGTTGCTGTAGTTCTTTCCAGGCCGATCGATCCTGAGCCGCCCTCTTCCAGTTCACGCCTGTAACTCGACGTATATCCTTATCCCAGCGATCCGGGGGTCTTCCTCTTGCTCTTTTCAGGTTTCTCGGTATCCAGTCCAGCACTACCGTAGTCCATATTTCATCTCTTTTGCGAGCAACATGACCGGCCCATTGCCATTTTTGGGTCATGACTCTTTTTAAGATGTCTGTTACTTTAGTTATTGAACGGATGTGCACGGCCCTTTTCCTGTCTCTTCTTGTAAACCCTAGCATTGCTCTTTCCATACTTCGCTTGGCAGTTCTCAGTTTTTGCTTCGTGTGACTATTTAGGGTCCAAGTCTGGCAGGCATATGTGAGGACCGGTAATACACATTGTTCAAATACCTGTTTTTTAAGATGTATTGGCATGTTCAATTTAAAAACTATGGAATTTCTTCCATATGCTCTCCAGCCCAGCTTATCCGTCTGTAGATCTCAGGCTTTGAGTCACCATTCATATTGATCAGTTGGCCAAGATAGATGTACTGATCTACGGACTCAATACAAGAATCTTTCATGTCCGCCTTGTCTTTATCTTTTTCTGCCCATTTGTTTTGCATGATTTGGCTTTTTGATATATTTATTTTAAGGCCCACTTCACTGCAAGCTGCCTCTAGTTCATTTATCAGTTCTTTGAGCTCTTCCAGATTGTTTGAGAGTAAAACTATATCATCAGCGAATCTTAAGTTGTTGAGATTTCTTCCATTTATTCTCAAACCTCGGTTTTGCCATTGGATTTTTGACATTGCCAACTCTAGGACTGATGAGAATAGCTTGGGGGATATAGAGTCTCCTTGTTTTACCCCTCTTTCTACTGGGAACTCTTTGGTGACTTCAGCAATGTTGACAAAGGCAGTGGAAGTGGTGTAGATGTTGTACAGTATAATGGTTCGGAAATAAACCTAGCTTATTGCAACTATGTAACGCAATCCAACAATACGGGGTCCCGCAGTGCCGCACTAAATTAAGCTGATTCGCAATTCTCAAAACTGGCCGAAAATGTGTTTCAGTCTGCGTGGCATTTCCTCCGCTTCGTCACTTTCACGCCGGACTCGTTCTATACAGGTTGTATTGCCTCGTTTTTCAACAACAACAAATGTGTGCTTTTGTCATCATTCGTGATTTGTAAGTAAATAGAGTAACTTCTACGTTTTTGTAAGAACTCCGGTCTGTTAATGTTGTATGCATTTCAATCCCAGATCATACACAAAAAATGATACAACTGGAATTATTTCTGACAAGGAAGAAGAAATAATAAAAAATGAAAGAAAAACTATTGACAGCTATTTCATTGAGGAAACTTCAATGGTATAAATTGTTTCTAGAATGCTATGCGAAAATGTTTTTACCATAAATTATTTGTTACACTTCATCAGATTTGAGATATCTATTTTTTAAAAAGTGGATTTCAACTTCGTAAATATGTTAATATTATAAGATCTACAGTCACAAATTTTTCAAAAACTGTAAATCTTATTATGAGAAACAAGACTTTCCCGGCGTATTTTTGATACGAAATTGTCACATACGTACAATGGAACTGATGATGGCGGCAGAGCAAGCCGCCGAAAGCTTGTGTTTCAATAATATTATCCGGCGGAGAACCCGCGAAGATTTTGTAACTGTTAATCTTGACATGATGGTTCCGTTTGAATGACTTAAGAAATAATGAGAATGATTTCGTTGCGTTTTGGTGAGTGGACGTCCCAAAAAATCACCAGTATTTGAATGCTTGTATTCACCGCAAAGAAACACAATTTAATATTGGCTTGCTTAGAATACTTGGTTCCTGCAGCTTAGCCAAAGGACGGCTGAAAAGCTTTATTGTTTGTTGTCATCAGTCTCTTGGCTGGTTTGATCCAATCCTCCATCCCTTCCTTTTTGCTCTAGCCTTTTCATCTCAACATACACCTTACAACCCACGTCCTCAATTATCTGCTTCATATATTCTACTCTCTGTCTTCCTCTGCCGTTCTTACCATCGACTGTTCCCTACAATAGCAAATTAACCAATCCTGCACGTCTCAAAATATGAGCTACAATCCTGTCTCTTCTTTCTGTAAGACTCTTCCACAAACTTCTCTCCTCACCCATCATTTCAAAAACTCGTTCATTTCGTACTTTATCCGTCCACTTAATTTTTAACATCCTTCTATAGCACCTTATTTTAAATGCTTCAATTTTCCTTCTGTCTGATATTCCTAAAGTCCATGCTTCACTGCCATAAAGTGCTGTGCTCCACACATAGTTTTAAAAAGTTCTTACTGAGTCCAAGAGCAATATTTGAAACTAAAAGATTTATCTTTTTCATGAAGGCTCTTTTCGCTACTGCTATACTGCTTTTAACATCATTCTTGTTTCGGCCATCAGTTGTAATTTTACTTCCTAAGCAGCAAAATTCACTAACTTCTGCTATCGCATCTGTCCCTATATTTCTGGTCAGTGATTTTTAAACATGTAATGTTAGATCTACAGTGCGATCATTATGCTTTCTTTGGAAGTGTGAAGATGACACTTTTATTGAAATCAATGGGAATTTCTCTTGTTTCATAACTTTCTGATATAAGGTTGAATAATGTTTGTGTTCCGTTTTCTCCTAATTCTGCAGGAACCTCATCAATTCCAGCTGCCTTATTTGATTTCAAATCATTCAAAGCTATATCAAATTATGTCCTCTAAACAGGATCACCTAAGTCATCAATGTCGACATCAACTTATTTTTCTAATGCACTGTTGTTGAAGTCATCTTTATCATACCGTTTTTTTCTATGTATTCCTTTAATTGGTTAGCTCTATCTTCTGAACTTAGAAGAGGTTACCCATCGGCAGCTTTATGTTTATACCTCTTTTCTTCATTTCTGCAAAATTCTGTTTGATCTTTCTATATGCCACATCTGCTTTACCTGCGACCATTTCCTTTTCTACTTCTTCATACTTTTCTTGCGGTCATCTTTCTTTTACTTCTTTGAATTTCTTGTTTATTTGATTTCGAAATTGACTGTATTTCTCTCTTCCTGCTTTGTCCTGAGCATTTTTGAACCTTCTCCTATGATCCATTAACTAAAAAAAAAATTCTGTGATCCAAGGTTTTCGGGCAGCTTGTTCTCTAAAGCCTAATGTCTCATTACCATCTTTCATTATTTCGGTCTTTAATGCATTCCATTCGTCCTCAGTTGGGCCCTTTTCAAGGTTTCTACTTAGACCCACGTCTACCATTTCTGCAAACTTTTCTCTCATGTTTGATTGTTTGAGTTTATTCACTTCCAATCTGTTCTGCTTGTGTTGCTTCTTTACTCTCTTGAATTTAAGCCTGCACCTAATAACTATCAGATTATGATCAAAGTCTGTCTGCTCCTGGGTATGTTTTACAGTCTAGAACCTGGTTACTGAATCTCTGTTTGCCATGATATAATCTAGCTGGCATCTGCCTGTATCCCCTCGACGTTTCCAGGTGTATATCCTTGGTGCATTATTCTTGAATAGTCTGCTCCCCCCGAATTGTCACAAAATTCTAACAGACTGCTTCCTCGCTCATTTCTTTCTCCTAAACGAAGACTTCCTACAGTATTCCCCTCTTTTCCTTCTCCCACTATCTCATTCCAATCAAATGATTATTAGATTTTCCTCCCCCGTCAAATATTTGATTAATTCTTCAAGTTTATTTAAGTGTCTACAGATGCTCAATCTTTTCATACCCCATGCAGCATGTCTCTGTCAGTGAGAGCAAATGCATTGGTGATTCGAACCAGCAGGTTTTTCAGATCAACTGGTACTGGTGACACGAACAATGTGCCTTTTGCGAAACCCCAAACAAAGAATTCGCAGAGGGTTATAACATATGCTGTCACCCCAATTATGTAATTATTTATCATTTAAATATTATTTTGTTAATTGTAATTAATTATCATTTAAATATTGATTGTAAAGATGTACATGATATAATTTCTAAGCTCGAGGAAGTCCACAGATTAACAAACATAGTCAGTGGGTAGTATATCTTTGAAAAGAATGAGGTAGAAAATCTATGGTCTAATTTGAGAGATTCTTAAAAAAAAAAAAAAAAAAAAAAAAAAAAAATCGAAGGAAGGTGTGTCTAAAAAGCTGTGGACTTAGCGACAATTTGATGAGCTATTTTATTACCGTTGAATATCTTTAAATATTTTAAAAAAAGGTGACCTCTACTCTGTGTACGTGGATCAAAAGACGACTTATTTAGAGCCACGTCGCCATAATATCTACAGAGTTTTAAGCAAATTAATTAATGGGATTTGCTCGACTTCAATTGGATGAATTTTAAATGTTTGGAGGTTACAGGGTTAGGTCAGGAGAACGAGGAGGCCATGACATCAGCTGACGATCAGCATCCCCAGCACGACCAATCCATCTGTTTGGAATCCTGGTGTTTAGGAAATTACGAACAACTAGAGAGAAAACGGGTAGAGCACCGTCCTTCTGGAAAATGAAATCTTTACTGTTAGCTTCCATATGTGGCATGAGCATATTATGCGACATTTGCAGATAGATTTTCCCTGTGATTGTAACCTCATTAAAGAAAAAAGGCCCATAAAGTTTCCTTCGTGAGATCGCGCAAAACACGTTCACTTCGGGAGAGTCACGAACGTGCTGCACATATGCATGGGGGTTTAGGTCCCCCAAATGCGCACATTGTGCCTGTTAACTTTTCCACTCACATGAAAAGTGGCCTCGTCACTAAACACAAGTTTTTCTGCGAATGTTTCGTCTTGTTCCAGACATTGGGTACAGAACTGAAAACTACGCACTTCATCCTTGTGCGACAGTGCTTGTAGCAACTGCAACCTGTAAGGCTTCATACACAGTCGCTTCCGTAGGATCCTCCAAACGGTCTTCTGCGGAATAAATACACAGACGGAAAAAAAAATCCCAACACCAAGAAAAAATTATTGTAGAGTAATGAAATTTGGACAATGCATTTGTCAAGTTAACATGTTTAATTGATTAAATTTTCAAGATCACAGGTTAATTTAAGCTCAAGAAAATGCATTTCAAATGTGAAATACTGTTAAATTAATAGCCGGTGTAACCTCCAGAATTTTGAATGCAAGCCTGCAAACGTGAATGCATTGTGTCATACAGGTTTCGAATGTCACTTTGTGGTATGGAGTTCCATGCTTGTTGTACTTGTGCTGTCAATACTGGGACGGTCAGTGCTGGCTGTGGATGATGCTGGAGTTGTCGTCCAATGATATCCCATACGTGTTCAATTGGAGACAGATCTGGTGATCTCGCAGGCCAAGGTAACATGTCGACACTCTGTAGAGCACGTTGCGAGGCAACAGCGGTATGAGGGCGAGCGTTATCCTGTTGAAAAACTCCCCCTTGAATGCTGTTCATGAATGGCAGCACTACAGGTTGAATTACCAGACTGACGTACAAATTTGCAGTCAGTGTGTTTGGTATAACCACAAGAGTGCTCCTGCTGTCATAGGAAATTGCTCCCCAGACCATGACTCCAGGTGTAGGTCCAGTGTGTCTAGGCCGCAGACAGTTTGGTTGCAGGCGTTCCCCTGGCCTCCTTCTGACCAACACTCGGCCATCACTGGCACCAAGGCAGAACCTGCTTTCATCAGAAAACACAACAGATCTCCACTCCGTCCTCCAATGAGCTCTGGCTTGACACCACTGGAGTCGCAAACGGCGATGGCTTGTAGTCAGTGGAATGCACGCTACAGGGCGCCTGGCTCGGAGCTGTCCTTGAAGTAACCGATTTCCTATGACAGCAGGAGCACTCTTGTGGTTATACCAAACACACTGACTGCAAATTTGTACGTCAGTCTGGTAATTCAACCTGTAGTGCTGCCATTCATGAACAGCATTCAAGGGGGAGTTTTTCAACAGGATAACGCTCGCCCTCATACCGCTGTTGTCTCGCAACGTGCTCTACAGAGTGTCGACATGTTACCTTGGCCTGCGAGATCACCAGATCTGTCTCCAATTGAACACGTATGGGATATCATTGGACGACAACTCCAGCATCATCCACAGCCAGCACTGACCGTCCCAGTATTGACAGCACAAGTACAACAAGCATGGAACTCCATACCACAAAGTGACATTCGAAACCTGTATGACACAATGCATTCACGTTTGCAGGCTTGCATTCAAAATTCTGGAGGTTACACCGGCTATTAATTTAACAGTATTTCACATTTGAAATGCATTTTCTTGAGCTTAAATTAACCTGTGATCTTGAAAATTTAATCAATTAAACATGTTAACTTGACAAATGCATTGTCCAAATTTCATTACTCTACAATAATTTTTTCTTGGTGTTGGGATTTTTTTTTCCGTCTGTGTAATTCCCGGCTCGCTCGAGGAGTAGACTTCTGTGGGCTACGAACGTAATTACGTAACTGGAGCGCACACGCTCAACGGTTTCTTCAGACACAGGAGGGCGACATGGAGGAACGAAATATATGGAGACGATGCAAGAGACCTTCACCACGCATTGAAGTGAAGCAGGGCGGAGGAGGAGTGTGGGGGCAGGGGGCATAGCCGGAGTGGGGGGGGGGGGGATGGCCGCTTCCATACAGACATGGGGAATATGTACAAAAACCTCAAGGGGACTCTAGGATAAACATGACGCCTCAATCTGGTGATGGATTATTATGTAACTCGATGAGACAAACAAAAAATGAAGGATAGATTTTTTTTGATATCCTGCTTAGTTTTCGAGATATTCTGTCTCAAATGTGAAATGGTTTTGGTTGAATTTCAGAAGAAAAAAATTGGTCAAAGTCAAATTTGATGTTGGATTCTTATTTAAAAATACGAGACAAAAGAAAAATAAACAATAAACATTTTCGATATCTCACCTAGTTCTCGAGATATGCTATATCAAAAGTGACGTGTCTTGAGTTGAAATGGAGAAGAAAAATTTCGCAAAAGTCAAATTTAATGATCGATTCTTATGTAAGACGACGAGACAAATCGAAAATAAAGAATAAAAGTTTTCGATATCTTGCTTAGATTTCGGAATATACTGGGATTGGGTTGATATGAGGCCTGGACCAGAAATTAATTCTGCCAAAGCTACAATGAATTACATGCAGAATGGATATTTCAGTTTTTTTACTACTACTTGTGGTTAGGTTGAAATGCGGCCTAGACCAGAATAAAAATAGTTATCTTGTTAACATACATCGTAAGCTTAATTGGAAATGGCTGGAAGTAGTTTCCATCGCGATATGCGTTTTGTCACTAACTTGGTTCTTATGAAATTACTAACAGTAATAGATAAATTCTTTGTCCCTCATGGATCAACAAAACCATTCTGGTGCAGACTGCATTTAGACCTAACCACAATCTCCATTAAATTGCCGCTATAGAATCAAACTATGTAGACATATCCACACACGCGTATTTGAATCGCAAACTGTATTTGCAGTAACAACATCGCTTGCTTCATCAAGATTCCTAGATTGCATAGCATAATTTAACACATTTAATTTCATCATACACTGTCAGCATAAACTGCAACGTGACGAAAGGAAGCGCAATGCTAAATTCACTGAATTGCGATGCAATGCTAGTCTATTATGTGCAAATTAGCAAGGTATGCTGATTTTATACACTACACCAACAAAAATTTGAGAACAAAGTCATCCCATTGAGAGCTATGACTAAATATTTATAGGCATGCTCTAAAGTTTGCAACTTCTACCGCCCACTTCAGCAACGATAATTAGAATTCAACTTACCGTACTTATGAAATGATATTCCAGGTTCTTTCCTGTCTGGCCTATTTGTGCAACCGTACGCAACACAAGATGTCATTATAAAACACTTATACACATTATAAAATGAAATAATCACTGCATCTAACACAATGTGAACATCGCATTTGTTTGGAAGCGCAATATCACCGCTGCCACCACTGCACATGCGCGAGAGTTTAGAGACTGCTTCACCGGTTTAACGTCACTTCTCCTCCATATATTTCCTTCCTCCATGGAGGGCAACCCGTTGTTTTACCTTTGCAAAGGCATCTCGTTGCTTTAAACTGTTGATACCAACGCCGAATGGTGTTAACACGCGGGGGATCCTTGCCGAACTTTGTTCTAAAGTGTCGCTGAAAAGTTATCTCAGACTGAGTCGAATGAAATTCGAGAACAACGTACACTTTCTCACTTTCAGCCATCTTGCTCTCTAGCGCTCTAGCGGCCACCGCGGGAAGCTTGCATTTAGCGGAATCGAAACTTGGAGAGCCACTTGTCTTATAATAGCAAACCCCATCATCGTACCTACAATAGGACAGCCAAAAGAAAAAAAAAACGCTGCAATCATTTTGACTAGCCCTGTATAATTCATTGCTAGTTTTTGGTAATTTGTTTGGTAATCTGTTTGAATCGTCGTCTATGAAGGTACCTTGATATGTTTGTTCTTGGCTAAATTTTATGAACATTTATTTTATAATTTTTGTAATCTCTAAGAATCTATGAATCTATGGTAGTTATAGGCAGTGTTTTTTTTTTTAAAAAAAAGAGTAAATGGCAATAAAATTATTATCGAGTTTTTATTTTATATCGACTGCTTAGTACAATAAATAAAATAAATAATTTAAGTGAATTATTATAATATTTTCAGTAAAAAATAAAGAATAATATGTGTTCCTATACGCTGAAAAAGTAATCTCTATGGAGCATTGTTACAGGGAAAATTAAACGATTCTGAAACAGGTGCTACAGATAAGATGCGGCTACAGACCGAATCTAATCTACAGACACTAACGCTATCAAACCACTAAGATATAATTCTATTGTCAAATTGATAATGAGTAAAAGTTTTCTGTTACACCCATTTCGCTGGTTGAAGGAACGCACCAGTAAACCGGTTAATTGTTAGACATTTCACTTTGAGACCCAGTAACTCATTATTCAGATGTTTATCAATGTTTATCTCATTCTTTATTTCTTTAAAGAAATGCAGTAGGAAACAATAAATTTACATTAAATTCAGGGAAACGACGAAACATAATGTATAACGTTTAACTGATTTTTCTCACTAGGAGAGGTTCTCAGAGTGGAAATCGTGATCGCAGAACGAACAAGTCTGGTAAATAGTACGCCACCTCTGGTTTCTCGCCCTAAAGAAGTTCTGCCTAGTGGGTCTCCGTTTAATAGAAATTGAGATTTAAAAAGTACAAAAATTATGTGTAAATGATCTATATCTATACGGAAGACAAACTTCTCGTGTTGTCTGTTTAGCCGTGCTCGTTAAGGCGGTATGATCGGATGCGTGGGGTCCGTAGTTCGATTCTACAACCCGCGAATTTTTTTTCCTATTTGTATTA
This sequence comes from Vandiemenella viatica, assembly GCA_031002005.1. NCBI lineage: Eukaryota > Metazoa > Arthropoda > Insecta > Orthoptera > Morabidae > Vandiemenella > Vandiemenella viatica. Next base: position 142,580,187 of record CM061920.1, on the reverse strand, counting down.
TTTTTTTTCTTAAATTGCTATTCCATCTTGTAGCATTAAAAATTTGTTTTGAAACAAATTCTACAAAATGTTTATTTTCCTTTGACAAATACGCAAATATTAGGATGATACCACCGAAATGTACACATTTATGTCAGCCATGTGATATGTATTTCTAATATTCCTGGTATTAACAAATGAAAGGCCTGAATTTATAAACGTTAACGAAACCTGCTTTCCTAAATCAATAATAAATACTGTATGTGACAGTGGAAAGATATCCTTTATAAAATGTTACTGGTGTGCACGTAATTTTTGTTTTTATAATTTATATCATCCTAATATATCAGTTTGTGAGAAAATTTTTGTTTTCTAGATACTGGTGCTTAGATATTTATGGCACTTTGCATTATTTGGTTATAAGGCGTATATTAATACAAAATATGCACTTGCTTACGACTTTATTATATTAAGTGTTTTATCCTATATCAGAGCATCATGAATTAGAATTAATAGCGTGAAATTGGTACTTGGTGTGTGCTATAGGTCTGAAGAGTTGTGACTGAGTCGAGATGATGGATACATTTAGGAAATGAAATAAATGTGTTACTGGTGGTTGGCCACGCGACGTTTCTGCACTGTGAAACAAATTTAAGTCGAGAGCTTGACTTAGCAAAGCCACAGAAAGACGTCCGATCCGTTTAAGTTACAGAAATCTAAACAGAGGTGATGTATCGGCGATAGGTAAGCAAAACGTTTCCGGGAAGTTGTGAATATTAATAGAAGAAATTAGAATTTCAGAGGAAACAAAGAAAGTGCGCTGAAATGGCTAAGATTTTTAAGCAAGTGGTTAGGAATGTTTTAATTCTAAAACAATCTGTGACTTTGTACTGGAGTTGCTGAATTCGTATGCGTGAGTGTGAACAGAAGCACCAAAGTAAAGTTTTCTCAAAGAATGTAAAGTGGCCATATTTATTTTACACTTATCGTAAGCTGGTACTGTTGAAACGGCCGTGTGGGTACGTAGCTTTCGCAGAAGCAACTCTGAAAAAGTAAAGAACAAATATGGACCGCCTGGAGAGGTTCTATGCCTTCTCTCTCAATATTTACACAACCAACAGATGTTTCCGTCGAGACTCCTAATTTAGTTCACAAGGAAACACGGGGTTATTTTTTTCTCTCTACGTTAAATTTATTGTGTTTTAGTTCTTCTTTCTCTCTGGAAAAGAAAGTGTTGTGAGAACATGGCAAGAATTCTTCCAACTGAAATCAAACACGATTGATCAATTCTGAATGAGCGGGTTTCCAGTTTCAGTGCTATTTGGCTAAACAACTGTTGTTTTAAGATGAAATCGAATAAATTAAGTTATTTGAATTGTATACAAAAATTATCAGAAGAAAGTATAAACATTTCCAATTAGGCTAAATGCACGTATTAGTATTCAGAAGATTCAGGGTCTGCAAATTCTAGCGCCACTATGGACATAGATTATCTTACCATATATGATATATTATACATATATCGTAAAATAGTTGCAAAATTAGTCTTTCCGTTTCAGAGCACTATACAGGGGTCTGAATGAACCGGTTCGGACCTTTAGCTTACAGCAAACGTCGGACATGCTGTTTTCTTAAAGAACTGTTCGTAGTATCGGGTATAATAAATATTTTTAAACTGGCTGTAAAAGGCAAAGGAAAAGGTGTCTGAGGCATCTGGGATGCGCATAGTGCAACTTGTCACTCGCGAGCTGTTATAGAGGTAAGCATTTAATATTTCAAGAATGAAACATCCCATTAAAAAATCCTCCATGTGTACTTAAGCTTCTTCTATATCGCAGTGCAAATAGCATTTTGTGACTGTAAAGTAGGAAACGTAGGCGGCGTTGCCATTCTGTTCACATTTGCGTACTGAACCTACACAGTGCGTCAACTTTCGCTTGTGGAATAAAGAGACTGATGTTGAACCATGTGTAATCATAGAGGAATTAGGATGGTTCCGTTTTATGTGAGAGTTTCTGTTTTTACACATGCGGCAAATCAACAGAAATACAGCATAAGGACTCCCAAGACTGGATGAACTGAGATCAGGTTGGTAGAAGAAGTCTGGAAGGATTATTGAAAAGATGAAAAATCTTTTTTAGCAGTTAATATTCCTTGCAGGACCAAAACTTGGTACGACGATGGAGTTGAATGCTGGTTTCATCAGTTTGAACTGACACTACTGGAAATTCCAAAGGCTACGACGTTGTGACACCGTTTCTCCTTGTGTTCCTGCAACCCTACTATACGGCTGTAGCGTGTGGAAGGTTACCTTGCGCAGCCATTTCTGTCTTATTGATGCAGGGGAGCAATTAATTTCGAACTGGACGATCGGTATTACAATTTGGAATTTTATCTCGAAAACGATTGTTCGGGATCCTAGAACTTCCATCAAATCACAGCAATTAAGGCTGCAAAAGCATAGTTCTGACGACACAACTTTCTTTGTAGTTCTGAAGTCGTGATGATAATGCGGATTAAAATCCCCATCCGGTCATACAGATATTAGATTTCATGGTCTGCCTAAACAAATCCAGGCGAATATCGGGATGGTTCCTTCAAAACACTATGGCATAATTCCTTTCCGTTCCTTGTACCCAGTCCTCTCTCGCCTCTATTAACCCCGACGTCGACAAGGTGTAAAGTCGCAAGAAACAAACTGAGTAATTTGCTTTACTTCGTGAGACAGTCATTTATCAATAAATAGAATGAGTCTCGCAACCGCAAAGCATCGGAGATAATTTTTTTTTTTCCAACAGTAATTCAAAAGCACTGTATTAATAGAAATACTAGTTGGGTATTTCTCCCTTGCCCCCAGTCAACTCTTGTATCTGATACCCGTATATAAGTAATGTATAGTTAATTGAAGATTAGAAAAACTTTTCTGTACCTATTTCTACTTGGCAGGCACACATTTTTCGAAAAACAGCGCCCCATTCGGCCTATAATTCGTCACGGTGTTTCAATTGAAATGAAAGATGGTGGAATTTATAGCAAAAAACGCAATGGTTTTGTTTATTGAATTAGCTCTTGTTTACCTGTCTCATTTTTATACAATAATTTTTTAATTTCGTATCCCGAGGGTATTAAGCTTCTCTTATGCCGAACACATAAAAGAACGGTTCACTTCAGATCAGGTTCAGTGAATGCGTGCCAGTTATCCTAGTGATGTGGATCACTAGTAGAACGATGCTAAATTTCTGTTACAAAAACTATATGTTTCAAACAATAAAAATAAATTGAAACTAAGCTTACATTGTTCACAAATAAATGATGATAGCATAACCCTCATCAATCCTCCTTATCGACACGGGCGAGGATTCGTAAAATATGGCTCCTATAGAAAACTGTAGCTTAAAAAAGGGGATAAACTGCATGAAATTATTAATGAATATTCTTTTAAGTATATAGGCGGATTACTATACTACTATGCTGCTCTTTTCTTCAGCTCGCATTCAGTACAAACCATTTATTACTCGGTTTTAGACCTCGTATATGGTCCACTTTCGTTTGAAGTTGATGGTAAGTATTTGTTAAATTTTGCTGTTCAAATTCTTTTAAAACTTGTTTTGGTAGTTGGAGTGTGAATGAGCATATTTTACATATTAAAAAAGGTAAACACATCTTTTTGATCGTTACGGCTGTTATACCCGTTAAAGTTGGTTAAAGTGTTCTTAGGGGAGCTAGTTCATCGATCATTGATTTATTTTCTGACGGACTGCAATTTTCCTTTCGCATTACACGTTTGTTTTGTACATAAAGGCCCGCCGCTGTTGGTTGAGTTGGCACCACTGCTGTCGCCGGTGGCGCCGCCGTTTACGCTCTATTGTCATCGACTGCAGTTTCCCCGCGCTGAGGCCTCGAATGAGAGCGAGCGTGACTCGAGGTGCTGCTTTAACAAACAAACAAAAAACCAACCTACTTGTAATGAGGAACAATGAAACAGGGATATAGATCTCACTGATGCGATACCTGGACCCTGATTGATACTCATTCAGAGCAGGGGCGTAGCCACTATGGGGCTAGGCGGAGCAGTGCACCGGGGCCCCCTGAAAACACAGGAGCCCCTCACTAAGGGCCCTCGCTGCTCAGGGGGGGGGCCGCAACCACTGCTCAGGGGACCCTAAAGAACAATTCAAGGGCCCCCATCCTCAGTTCAGGGGGCCCCTACAGCACACAAAGCAAAAGAAAGGTCCCCGTATGGTCTGAGGGCCCAAAATATTTTTTTTTGCACCGTGGCCCTTGTTGACCTAGCTACGCTACTGATTCAGAGGAATGAAGATTGACTGAACAAGGGTAAAATAGTTAGTTAATGAAGTTAGTTGGAAGATGATTCCAGTCTCACCTCGGAGCTTTGCAGCTATGTTTGCCACCTGTTGCTGGCCTTTTCTTCAAAAGGGCTACTCAAATCTACTAGGAGTGGGTTGTCCTAAGTCTGCTCCCATGATCAACTATGTTACTGATTCCAAAGTGTCAAAAAATCACAGCCAAAAGAAACCAAGTATTCCATCTGCCCTACGTTTTTTGTTAAACTATTTTCCTCGTGTTTCGAGTGGATGCTTTTCATTAATCGCTCTGCGAACTGATGCCGTAATCTTCCGTTGAGTGAGTTTGATTCCTTAGTCCAGGCTGGGGCAATTACAAGTTCTCACTGAGCTGTGGCTGTGGCATAAATTAGTTCTAGGCGCTCACGCGATATTCCACTATTATACTTTCGTGGCTGCAACCTTCTGTTGATGCACTCACTTCTGACCAAATAATTATTACTTAATTTATCATACCTGCTGAGTCATGAAAGGAGGTACTTAAAAAATTTTATAACTTAAGAATTGATAACTTTATATAAAATAGTGTTTCTCCTACTTCAGTTTATAATCCTATAGCTTTTTGAAGTAATATGTATAGAAAAGATTTAGACAAATTCCTAAATGACTTGAAATAATTTATTTGATATTAATCATTACTGGAAATATAGTAGGTTGTTTAATAAGATTCATCATATGTTCAAATTAAAGTCTCAATGGGATTTAAATATGCAAAAGTTTAATTTATACTTCCGCTTTATTTTCAATGTTTAAATTTAACTTGCACGATTGTGTTAACTATTGTACATCACCGAGTTTTCTGATTTAAAATTCAGTATAATAAAGTATTCTCCTACCTGTTTACTAATATAAGCTCTCTTACAATCATATCTCCATTTTGCTCACAAGCGTATGAAACTGGCAGCTATGTGGCGTATCTGATTAAACTCTGCAGTATCATTCATCATTCTCAACACTACACGAATTTTCGGTAACAGTGGAGTAAAATTTCGTATCATTGCTCTCTTGTGGTATACTTACTTCAGTTCGCGGCACACGTGTATTTTAATCAATGCCTGGATTAGTTATTTCTCGTCATCGATCACTAACAGAACATTCCATACAAAAACATGAGGACTTCGCTTTCCTGCACGCTGATGCAGAACGCTGGAACGAATCTGCACTGCACAGAAATCACAAAAATCACAAGACAAGCTGTATAATTACACTCTATTGTGTGTTAGTCTAAACAAGAAAAAACGAAATTCCTATATAGGAATAATTTCAATTTAACAAAACAATATTTCTTGGAGACATGATGGAAATACTTCTTTTTCTCTCTTTCTATATACATATTTCGTGGTTTGGATTCCACGATAAAATGTAGGTTCCCTCTAGGACTAACAACCCTTGTTGTAACACGGATACATATCCAAAGCAAATTCAAATCAAAAGAATGCTTATCGTTGTCCTGGTTGGCCCTAACGAACAAATATATACTGATATATCAACGATAATGTTTATAGCACATCTATTGAAATATGGTTTTGAATGAATGTTTTACCGTAACGTAAACCTCTAAAATAAAAATGTGAATACGCAGAATAGGATTTATTATATTTCGTCAAAAACTTGCTAATCGTGTACAGACTTGCTTCAGGGAACGCCGTTTAACGTTTCTTCATCTCGCGTAGCAAATGGAACCGAATCCAGTTATTTGCGGCATCTCAGAATTTGCCGTAATAGATGAATCAGATGTTATTTCGGAAGATGACGTGATAGGAACGAATTATTTCCGTTCTCCCTTCTACATCTTTCGGTGCCTCGGGGTTAGTACTGAAATTGTTGTCCCTTACCGTAAAACTGCATCCGCAGAGCGACCAGTTTCTCCAGCTGAAAAACTGTAAAATGGTAAAAGAGAAAACAAGTTCGCGAAAATACATTCGACTTGAAAGTCTTCAGCGTATCTCTTCCGCTAGATTCTCACAAACAAATCCTTCTTCTACATTCGCTCAGACGGTTCTCTACACAAAGGAGAAGACCTGCATCCAAAAGGGACTGACTGTAGAAAATAAATGTGTTTATAATCAGCTATAGTTTTTGAAAAGACCTACGCATAAATAAAAATGATTTGTATGAATTTTTACATCGTTAGAAGACAGTATTCTGGAATCTGCAGAACGTTGCACCTCAATACTTTCTGTTACTTCTGTGCAACGGTGCCAACGACTCGTAATGCCACATTACCACAACTATCAACAGAATCCGTCTTGTGTGTTACTTATTTATTGTAATTATTGGCAGCGTACTGTTCCCAAAATCACCTGTTATTTTTTGTAACAAGTTATGCTAGGACGCAGAGATAACCTACAGATTTCAAATTTTGATTAGTAAATGGAGATGAAAGATTCAGATTCAAGTACGCTGTTCTACAACGATGTTATAATTGAAGCGAATCAGATTTATTTTCGAGTATGTCTCTTCAAAAACTATAGCCGACTGTAAATGTATTTCTGTGTGGCAGTTCACAAATTCATTAATATCAAATCCAACTGTCAATTTGTTCGTGTTTAGATGTAGGGAATCTCAAGTGATTTGATTAGTTGATACAACAAAGTATTTGTAAGATCGCTTGATTCAGCACGACGTGGCGTACCACCTGTAGCACTGCTTGTTTTCGAATCATCTGATCTAATGAAATGAGCGGTTATGGAATCCGTCACCGAAGATAATTTACCAAAGTACAGCTAGTATGGTATTCCAGATTGACCCGTACCTAAAGGCTCTGAAGATTTCAATCGTTATTTACATCTTTTAGTATTAGCCTCTCTTCTTTATCCATCACACATGTGTCATACGTGAAGATAAATCATTCTTCCATAGTGAGCTCGAAAACTGCGATGTAACCAGCTTGGAACAACGGTTTGTATTTTAACATCGTCTAACCATACGGGTTTTCTTCCCTAGAGAATTTTTGTATCTCATCATGAATTTCCTTCGCTAATTTTACGTGGAGATTGTAACACTATTACTGTATAATTGCTTTATTTTATTTCTGTCCTGCTCACGGCAAGACATGTAACACACTACTTGAGATATGTGTGCTTACACTATGTTCAAAGCTTTCCTCTACTACTTATTACTTTTTAATTAAAGGTTCGTTTGCCGTGCGGTCGCCAGTCGGTAAGGTTTGCTAATTGGTTCAGCTACTTTAATTACAGTCACAGAAGATAAGTAAAACTACTGAGAAATACACACACACGTGCTAGTTTTCACAGATTTATTCTTCTGAAACTACATAGCCCAACAGCAAGCCACCAGACAATAAAACTAATCTCCTTCATCACCGAAAAGTTGCAGATTCAAGTACAGTTAAAGCTGAATGAACAGTGAGTACAAGTCCTGCAATTACTTAACAAACAATCGCCGTGGTAGAAGTCTGTAGCAGACTACGAAACATAGTTTATATTCACTCACGTCTCGCTGAACAACTTTCACAGTCCGACATATACCTCAGCTCACATCACACCGTGTCCTTTACTACGGAACATACATTAGGCGGCAGTACAACATTTACGCGGCACATACGCACACGGCCGTCGCCCGTCAGCTCCCGCCGGTTGTTCCGTACTCTACTCTCGACAATCCCCGACTGTTCCACGGTGCGCTAGGCGATCGCCCAACGCCAAAGACATTATATCTTTCCGAGCACATTCTCAACTCAAAATATATCCGTAATATTCAACGGTTATGTTACAAGATGTATCAGTGTTACATTTATGTTACAAATGAAATAGATTCAATTGGAATAGTGTGTAGCAGATCTTGTAAGAAAAGTCTTCGATCTGAACTTCCTTATAACCAGAGATTATACACCGAAGAGCCAAATAAACTGGTATACCAGCCTAATATCGTGTAAGGTCCCCGCGAGAACGCAGAAGTGCCGCAACACGACGTAACATGGACTCGACTAATGTCTGAAATAGTGCTGGAGGGAATTGACACCATGCATCCTGCACCGCTGTCCATAAATCCGTAAGAGTACGAGGGGGTGGAGATCTCTACTGAACGGCACTTTGCAAGGCATCCCAGATATGCTCAATAATGTTCATTCCTGAGGAGTTTGGTGGCCAGCGGCGGTGTTTAAATTCAGATGAGTGTTCCTGGAGTCACTCTGTAGCAATTCTGGACGAGTGGGGTGTCCCATTGCCCTGCTGGAATTTCCCAAGTTCATCGGAATATATAATGGACATGAATGGATGCTGGTGATCAACCAGGATGCGTACAAACATGTCACCTGTCAGAGTCGTACCTAGATGCATCAGGGGCCCCATGTCACTCAACTGCACACGCCCCACACCATTACAGAATCTCCAAAAAACTGAACAGTCTCCTGCTGACATGCAGGGTCATGAATTCATGAGGTTGTCTCCATACCCGTACACGTCCATCCACTCGATACAATTGGAAACGAGACTCGTCAGACCAGGCTGCATGTTTCCATCATCAGAAGTACAATGTCGGTGTTGGTGGACTCAAGTGAGGCGTAAAGCTTTGTGTCGTGCACTCAGCAAGGGTACACGAGTGGGCCTTCGGCTCCGAAAGCCCAAATCGATGATGCTTCGTTGAATGGTTCGCACGCTGACACATGTTGATGGCCCAGCATTGAAATCCACAGCAATTTGAGGAAGGGTTGCACTTCTGTCACGTTAAACGATTCTCTTCAGTCGTCGTTGGTCTAGTTCTTGCAGCGATGTTGGAGATTTGATGTTTTGCCGGATTCCCGATATTCACGGTGCACTGGTGAAATGGTCTTACGGTAAAATCTCCATCTCATCGCTATCTCTGAAATGCTGTGTCCCATCTCTCGTGCAACGACAATAACACCACGTTCAAACTCACTTAAATCGTGATAAGCTTCCACTGTAGCAGCAGTAACCGATCTAACGCCTGCGCCAGACACCTGTTTTCTTACATAGGCATTGCCGACCGCAGCGCCGTACTCTGAGTGTTTACATATCCCTGTGTTTGCATAGGCATGCCTATACAGTTTTGTTTGGCTCTTCAGTGCAATTTGGTGCTGTCGCTTTTCAAGCTTTCGTATACATCTAAGTAACGCCAAAAATAAAATTCTTCAATTAGAATGATGTTTCCCCACATGATTCAATAAAGCAACATGTCATAGAAATCTAAAATCCGTAGGGAGATATAATGAAACGTTATTCTAACAGCTAAGCTCTTAGTAACATTATCGACGTTTCTGGAACATTCAGGTTGATATTCATCTACAGGATTGACAGGCTCGGTATCAATAGTTGTATAAGAACTAACAGAACTGTTGATGGAATTTTTTTTTATTTTATGCAGCATTTTTCCGGATCAAAGAATAGACGAACATCATAAAATTTTAGACTTCTAAATCTCTGATTCATTAAATTGTTGTAGATTCCTCATGTCGTTTTTCCTATAGATCGAATCAACTTCTTTGTCTGGATCTATCTAAGACACCTTCTTTCTGTCAGCCAATAAGAAAACGGAGAAAGATCAAAATCTCGGACAAATAGATATTGCCAGCGAGACACAGATTTCCAACAATTTAAAAATATTTAAGGTGACAACAGTTAGTAAAATCTTAGAACGTCCCGTATTTCCAGCTTTGTGACAAAATTCTGGACTTTTTTTTTATTTGAACCCTGTTTTGTGGATCGTAGTTACGTGGCTCCCCATTAGAGATATATTAGCATCGACAAAGATTGACCACTAGGTGAGAATGGTATCACATATTATCTTTGCTATTTCTCTGAAGGGATACACCAAAAATTCTAAGCGTGAGTAAGAGTCGGTACCAGAGTTTATAGCAAAGTTTGCAATAAATTAAACTTTTTATCTTCATCGTGTACTTATGTATGTTGGCAGATAACAGTAATTTTATTTTTGGAGTTATCAAGAAAAACCTTTGCAAAGAAACCTGTAGCAGCTAAACCTTAAGTGCACTAGTCGTTGCGCTTAACATTATCTGAACTTCGCTCCGAAAGTTATGGAATGCATTTTCTGAATGAAAGAGAGTTTCATGTAGATGGAACTTCTCAACTGCTTATCGCAGTGACTCAAGACTGGCAAAGTTTGCAATCGAGCCAAGTTTCTGTGATCGTTGTACGCGTCCTAGAGGTACTGAGTACAGTAACTGAACTTAACATTGACTTGCGGCACATTACATTGTAGAATTCCAAGTGGCTTTCACCCTATACTGATCCAATCTATGAAATGGAAGGAATAAATTTTTATACAATAACAAATAACTGACGAAGTGGGATCTAACGAATACTGCTCCAGTTACAATATGAAGACGTGCAGCAAAAATTGAAAACGTAATCTGCAAAATATTCTGTTGTCTCACAATTTGTGTGTGTGTGTTTGTGTGAATTTGTGCGTCACAGTTTTCTTTGTGTGGCATGTTAATAAGATGGGACAAAAATTCGTAAACTTGTATGTGCTCGTTTATCTAATTTAACGACTATAAATACACGCAGTTCACCCCTACAAGATGGAAACCGAGTTGATTGCTAACAAACTTCAACACGGACCTTATCACTGATACAGGGGGTTCGCCGGGAAACGCTACCCACTGTTAGCGGTACAAGGAAGAAACTGCTCCCGGCGAGCGAGCGTTTTGCGGCATTGTTCGACCGTCGGCCGCGGACTATTTCATAATAATTACGCTTCATAAACTTGTATGTGCTAAGCATTTAAATGTGACGTCAGTTGCGGATCAACAGTGCCATCGTGGACACCCTGCAGGTACCAGTTTCAAAATCTAATCCTAGGCCCCTGGTCTATTTCTGTAATTTTATGCACCACAATTGTTTTGTACGGCTTTAAGTGAACTAGCTTTGTTACTTTCCAAGCTGACGTCTTAGATACGCCTGCCTGCTGCCCTAACTGACTTAATGATTTTTTGGGTGACTGTTCTAGTTCGAAAGCGATATCGTCAATTTCTCCTCTGTGAGAATACGGTTGACCGACAGTCTCTTTTTGTTAAAAATGAACCGTTTCTCTTACTTTTTTAACCAGACGCAGAATTGTTGATTTAGCTGGCAGTAAAGCGCCAGGATATTCGCGGACGAAATTTACTGCGACACTTTTTAAACGACTTCTTCTTCACATATGTATCGTAGAGAAATATTCTTTGTTGCACAACTGTAACGTACCATAATTTTACTCACACTCAAACACGGTACAGATTAGTAAGAGTATGAAAAGACCCAAACCAGCCAAACCGCAAAGAAACGTTTATTCACAACCTGATTAATAAGAGACTGAAGTCACAAACTAGCTACAGTGCGGTGATTCACGGCGCCGTGTGGCGGGAGTTACTGGCTTCCACTGTCCCAGCAGTTGCCGACGGCAACAGACTGGGAGGGTAGCGTTTCCCGGCGAACGCCCTGTAGTATCATTACGTTAATCTTTACCTTTCGATGGATTGAAGTATGAAGCTAACTGTTTTCTGGGACGGACGCCGAAGTTGTTTAAGTATTATATACAAGCCTAGCTACACATTGAACGACATTCCAACAGTCATTATGGATGTCGTTGGAACAACCTTTCGTGATTTTGGTATTATTTCCATCGAGAATTGCGGTCATTTGGTGAGCCACAAGAAAATCTCGACACGTCACCACAAGAGCCCGTCTTGTATTCGTAATGCTATTGTGACATTGAATCACAGACGATAGCTCGATGTACAAATAATTTTTAGCAAGAAATAAACTCCAAGGCTGTAGAAAACTGTCTGAAATAAACCAAAAAATTCACACTGCTATGTTTTAACTGGTTATGTTTCGCATTCAATTTACACTGGTTAGCTGCCTTTGTGGCTCCACTTAATTTCTCGGACTATTCCTTTAACATTCAGTAGCTACTTTTTAGAACACCTTAACAAATAACACAATTACAAACAGTAACAAAAATAATTCTCCTTTTGGATTTCGTATTTGAGTGGTCTAGCACTGGTGCCCTCGTTACTCCCTCCAATTCAACCAACTCTAGATTTCAAAAAATATACTACTAACTAAAACTGTATTACCTCTCACTCACAAAGTACATACTCAACCGAGGATTCTCGTTACAATACCATAACATTATACATACACATTACAAAGATATAACTATATCGTTATAATATTCTATTAGTTACAACAAGTCATAACATGAGACAATATAATTCTAACCAATGCTGACACGTTAAATGAGCAAAGATTGAATATCGAGGTACTATCTAACATAGCGAATAATATAATAAACAAATTATGCGTAGGGAAAAAAGTTGTAGGCAGGCAGATAGAACAATAATTTCAAATGAGACTAGATCGAGCTAGCTGAATGACGAATGCCATAATGAGGAGAGACATTTTTATTAAAGACTGGGAGCGATATACACCATGTGCTCCTCCGTCTGCTATTATGGATTTAACCATTACGCTCAGTTTGTTTAAGGTGAGTTCTCAATTATACCCCCATGTTCGAATAAAAATGCGAGAGATTGGTCACGGATTTCCTTTTTTTTTTTTTTTGCTTGTGGCTTTACGCTTCGTCGGGATCATTAAAGGCGTGAAAGGACTGAAGCAAGGAATTGGAAGGAATTCGGCCATGTCCTTTTGAAAGAACCATACCAGCATTCAACTGGAGTGATTTTTGGAAACCATGGAAAACCCAAATTTGAATTGCCCAACGGGGACTCGAAACCGCATCCTTCCAAATGCGAGGCTGGGTCATTAACGCTCACCAACCACGCTTGGATTTCCTAACAGTTTATTTATTACAAACTTAAATTTTTAAATTATGTTTTCGCTGATATTTCATAGTTTACCGATGCAGAATGAGATAATTATTGCATCTTATGAACGATGTATAATGTGTAGCACAAATATTTACGATGGTACAAAAATTCATGTCTTTTTTTTTGCTATTCATCGACATTGGGATCAATAGAGCCGGGAGCTGCAAAAATCTACTGCGATATATCCATCAATTCTGTTTGTACGGTATTAAGTTCTGTGAAATGCTTACTTGGCTGGATATTTGAGTCGACACACTAGGCTACTTAAAATCACTCTACAGATACATTTCCCCGGTACGCGACGTGTATCGCAACCACGACGTAGGAAATAAAATATAAGGATTTTTTATTTGTTTTAGATTGCATTAAAATTTGTTAATATGTGAATTACTTTGCATTTTACTCTCGTACCGATTTAGTTAGAACATTACTTTTAAGTTGCAACTAGACATTTTATCTGACTGATTACAGAATTAGCAAAATCTGTCTGAAAGTGAAATTATTTTAAGCAAACTCAGTTTATATTTTCTTTTAAAACACTAACACGCTGTTGTTTTTAGAAATAGGAATAGAGAAGACTCGAGACTGTCATTTGAATTTTTCAGAAGTAAGATCACTGATGTAGAGAAATAACACATAGCAAGCAAGTTGCTGGAAGCGTGAACTGGATTCCAGACGAAGCAAATTGTTGCTGCATTGTGCCGTATCGCATATTGCAATATTCCTGTAAAGCACGCGGTTATTAAAAATAATGGTGGCGTCACTGGAATTCTCATATTCTTGGAATGCGGCTGTAATGCATGCTTAATGTTTGCCATTTTGTGAGCAGTGCAGCACGGATAGAAAACCAAAAAGTTTCTCTTCTTGAGAACGGGTTTTAATGGTAGCCACGGCATATACCCCCAGTTAACAATCAAATGTTAATAATAATTACGATTTTTATTATGGTCTACGGAGAGTATTCTGCATTCATACTGTTTCGGTCACTGAGTGATTTGTTTCAGACAGTATGAATATTGTCTATATACCATTTGTTACAAACATATCTATCTGTCGAATCTGAAATTTAAGTACCATAATTACTGTTTCTATTCAGACTAGAGACTTTAAGATACATGTCTGAGTAGTGCAAGTCACTGGAAACGCAAGATATCTTGGGTCCTGTCACAGTCGATGTTCGTATGTACGGAAACATCTACAGTAAAGGCATTATCTGCATTCAGATTCGCAGAGCTGAATTTTTTTATTTTTTATTTTTGTTTAGTACAAAACTTGCAGCAGACACATATTACATTATTTTAAATTATAATTGAAGACTTTTTTCATGTCGCTATACGTTCCGTCGTCGTATAGTTCATTAGAGGCGGGAAAAGGTAGGTGACAAGGAACGGGCCTTTTGATGGAACCATCCCAGCATTCGCCTGAACTGATTTGGGGAACCATGGAAAAACCCAACTCTGTAGGGCTGGTCGTTATATTTAAGATGTTATATGCCTCTTGCAAATAATTTTTTTTAGATTAATTTTACTAACTTGCTGCTTGGATTTCAGTGTTATGTCTCATTACATGATGTTTAGAAGAGGAAATCCTTGATAAGTACAATTTCTAATATCATTATTTCCAAATATGCTTAATAGTTGATACTAAGATGAACGTTAAACGAAAATAGAGTTGTATAAGACAAATTGACATTTGTTTCAGATTTTTCCATTTTTACAATACCTTTTTTTTAAAGCCTGGTAATTATACGTACTATCTGTGCATTGTATGCGACGAAATTTCACAGAAACGTGTGTTTCATTGATCACAAAATAGAATTTTTTTGAGACCCCTTTATCATAAAAGGGGAGGGGGATTAATTTTTTTTCTTATCGCATCGAGTAGCAAAAGAGGTATTAAAAATACAGCTCACATTGCTTAGGAAAATTTTCATTCTTCACAGGATATGAGCTACGGAAGTCATAATAAAACTATATGACCAATAAATCTTTTAAAAAGATTCACGATGATGTAGCTCATTTAAAATTACTTTGGATAACAATTGTTGATAAATTTTATTTTACAACTGTTGCTAGCTAACAAGCTTGTTTTTCGACTCCATTAAAAAAAAAAAAAAAAAAAAAAAAAAGATTTGCTCTAAGGAATAAATTTTTGATTAAATGAGCGTTCAAGTAGATCGTGATTACTGCTCTAACCTTTGAAAATTCAGGGTCTCCGGTTCGAATTTCAATCTGTCTAGGATTTCTTTTTTTATGTGATCGTAAACCGAGGTTCACTTCTGACAAAGCTGGACGTTGTGCATGTTGTAACTTTTTTTATGCGCTCGTATTTTATATCTCCAGAGTCTCAAACTGCATTAACTAGTAGTATCTTATTGAGTTCCGTTAGTTAATATACAATCTGATTCTTTAGTGCAGATCGTTTACGTTCATTTAAACACACCGAGTCTTAAACATTACTTAATACAGTTGAGTGCAACGCAACATATTAAAAATTCTGATACAATATTAGGCCTATATTTATTTTTCTTCTGCTAGCACACTGGCTGTTTTTACAAGTCATATTACTGATGAAAGATAGAGATTGTTTAACATCTTCGGCATTTTATGTCATAATGACGGCAACCTTACAATTAGTGACTGCCTCTATGTATTGTAACTTCGTTCAGCATTGAAGTACTGATATAACGTGAGAAAATAAACAACAACAAATAGAATTGAATCCTTTAGTTCCTGCTGGGGGTTATGGAACTAAAAAGTTAACGATTTTTCAACTGTTTCAGCCCGTCATTTTTTTTTTTTTTTTTTTTTTTTTTAAATTCAGGTAGTGTCGGTAATACCAGACCTAAAAGTTTGATTATCTTTAGCTGCACTTGCTACCTGAGAGCAAGGTTACGTCACGTCAAGGTCTTTATCCACCTAGATAAAATGTCTGTCTTGTGTGCATTCTGATATCCAATCTGCTCTCTGTACCCCTATGCACCTAAACATAATTATAATACTTCACAATTATTGATCCTCGACGAGCCATTCCTAATAGTGCGAGGATACAATGTGAAGCACAGTAGGAGGCTCCGGCAACCTGAAACAGGTCGTCTGCGCAGACTGTTTTCCGCTACGACTGGAAACAAAACACACGAAGAGACCACTTATTAACCAGTTATTAAATTTTATAAGTAAAGACAATCAGAGATGTCATAAGTTGCGGAAGCTTGTGGTACGTGTTTCCAACACGAATTTTTTAATTTCTGATGTATAAGATGCAGTTTGTACATACTTTACTGGAAATTTACATATCGCTAATGTTGGGCTACAACGTGCGTCGTTGTTCAGTACCGAGGCTCTCCGTCTGGTTTCTGTAGTGATGTATGGATGGCGCCCGGGCTGACACGTGGTGGAGACCGCTAACTGCTGCGAGTTGGCGACCGAAGCTCCTTCACGCTGCCAGCTGCAAGCGACCAACTTGACAGAGATCGATCTTGTCTCGCCCGCGGTGACTGCTCTGCATGCTGCCCTGTCAGCATCTGTATCATCACGCCGATCAGGACCCACGGTGCAAACACGTTCCAAGAATTTAATGCAATAGAGTACAAGAGGACTAGAAGCACCAAAGTTCGAAGAAATCATGGTTTATTATAGAACTAGCATTTGTCCGTTACTTCGCGTGCGCGGAATTGTTGTGTGTAGAATCGCCTTACCCTTCCTATTCTAATACCAGATATGAACACTGAGAAACAAAAAACGTGAATTTCATCTAAAAACTCTGCCTTCTTCTAGATATTATGTTGGAATTGGTTTTCATACTGATATCATAAAGATTTATTTATTTTTGTTAGATTTATATTTCAGTGCAGTTTAACATGTGAAATATAAGAAATTAAAGCTATGCGAAAGAATATCTATATTAAGCACAAAGTTACTTACGGTGAATTAAATATCGCAATTACATTACGCTTATTGAAATTTTAATCTGTAACTTAGTGCTCTAATTGACGTATTCCGTTAATTTTAATTTACCACATTTCAAAGACTGTTGTAACGGTTGTGGTTAGGTTGAAATGTACGTACACGGAACTAGTACAAAAAAGTCGCCAAATGCCAGTGCTGCCAACTTAACACTTTTATGGCTGAATTTAGCATATTTTCAAGTAATTTAGCATGAAAATACTCAGTTTAGCACACAGTATATATTTTAGCATTTTCCCCCCGAATAAATCAAAAATTTTCTTGGAGTGATAAAATTTTAGTTTTGTTCATTTATTTATTAGAATACTCTATTACAACGAATTGTTCGTAATTATTGTTAATTTTAAGTTGATTGTTTTATATATTTCACAAGTATAAAGCAAGCATCTCCATAAAAGAATTTAACAAAGACATTTTTTGACAAATTAAAATAATTCAGTTGTTATAAAGGATTATTCTTTATACTTATTTTCAACTGAAATATATATTTAAGTTTTGTTTCAGATAATTTTGAAAATAATCTTTACAAATCACGATATGTCTTACACATGGAAGCTAATTCGAATTTTTCACTCTTTTGAGGTATTATGAAATGAAGTTTGATTTCCTGGTAGGGTTAAATTGTGGTAGAATTGTTTTCGGTAGCGTCAGAAAATGGTAAAATTATCTTAAGGTAAGGTTGTTTTTTTTTTTATCTTAAGGGTTTTTTTTTTTTTTTTTTTTTTTTGTTTAATATGTTTGGGGGTATAGAATAATTCTAGTAAAGTTTCATTTTGTTAGGTTTACGATTTTGTTGATATGTTAGTGGTAGGCTTGTGATTGGTAGAAAGTAAATGTGGTACTCGTATATATGATATATACTGCGTTTGGAAGAGATTCCCGTGGTAAAGATGTTTACACCAGAGTTTTCATGTTTTATGGTTGCTAAATGGTAGAAATAACATATAACTCTTTATTGGTATAGTTATTTGTGATATGATTTCATTTTGATAGAAGTGTTGAATGTAAACCTATTAATGGTATTTATTTTGGGTCGAGATTTTTCTGGTACGGATGTTAATGCTCTCTTTAAAACATTTTGCTGGCATTTTTTTCAGCATTTTCCGAAATCATTAGCATATTTTTGACATTTTATTAAGGTAATTTCGGCATAAAATATTTTTTAGAATTTTCAGCACTGCCAAAGACACCAGAAACTCTACATATAGGATATAACTAATTATTTACTTCTGATATCTCAAGAACTAAGCTATATACCAAACATTTTATTCTATAATTTCGATTTGTCGAGTTAGATAAAAATTCATCAAATTGCGGCAACACAATTATGGTAGAATTGCCGTGATACGGAATAAATAATTTTATCATCGACATTAAGCATACTAAATTAAATATTACAATTCCGTTATCATTGTTGTGTTAAGCTATTACATTATTGGGTTGATTAACGTATTCCGTTCATTTTAATTTACCACAATTCAGAAAACCGAATAAATAAACAACAAAAGACAAAAACAAGAATATAAATACAAAGTTTAGGTCATTATCTTTTCAAGCTCAAATATGTTTATAGTATATTAAATATTATTTATGATTATTACTTTCGACTATTATATTTCGTTTATTTTAATGTACTGCAAATCAGAAAACTGAATAACTAAATAATCGAAGTCAAAAAGTAAAACAGTTTATATAGATTAGTAGGGCGATCTTTCGTTAGTATTTATTGAAACGAGTGCTTCACTGAAACACAGATTGATCTGTGGCCCATATTTGTTCCATCTCGAAATGAATTTTATTGTTTACACCGTTCCTCGGTACTTTTAAATCATAAGCTATTTCGCAGATTTTAATATGTAACGTATACACTGAAATTTCTGCGGTAGTTTTGCGTTATGCGACAGGCACAGCTCGTTTACAGATTTAAAGTCTTATTGAAAAGTACTGACTGGATTGATTTATGGACCCTGAAATTAGGTATTCAGCGGAGAGATTAATTTGTCAGACCGGAAGGTGAAGCTGTTGGCGATATTGTTAATAACGGGGAAAGTGCGAGACGAGAGGTTCCGTACTCTAATGGCCTTAATATATATCTCCTGTTGTTAAGTCAGAATGTACAATGCTTGACACGTTATGGTAGTGTAATCTGCTCCATGACTCCAAACTCCACGTTTCCGCTCCAACTTTTAGTGTGTTTATCGCAATAAATTTATTCTATTCGTGCAATTTATGCAATTCAGACTGAATCAAAAGCGCTTTCAATAAAATAGTTTTTTTTTTTTTTTTTTTTTTTTTTTTTTAAACAGTTTAACGTCCCTTTTTAACAACGTGGTCTTTAGAGACGGGAAAGGATGGGGCAAGGAATGGGAAGGAATTCGGCCATGGCCTTTTGAAGGAAGCATCCCGGCATTCACCTGGAGTGATTTGGGGAAACCATGGAAAACCCAAATCTGGATGCCCGGACGGGGATTCGAACCACCGTCCTTCCGAATGCGAGGCCAGAACGCTATCCGTTACACCACCACGCTGTCGTCAGTCTTTAGACTGGTTTGATGCAATCCTCCATCCCTTCCTATCCTGTGCTAACCTCTTCATTTCTACATACCCCTTACAACCCACGTCCTCAATTATCTGCTTCATATATTCTAATCTCTGTCTACCTCTACAGTTCTTACCTTCAACTGTTCCCTCCACTAACAAATTAACCAATCCAGCATGTCTCAAAATATGACCTACCAGCCTGTCTCTTCTTCCTGTAAGCTTCTTCCATAAACTTCTTTTCTCACCCATCATTTCAAAAACTCTTTCATTTCTTACTTTGTCTGTCCACCTAATTTTCAGCATTCTTCTGTAGCACCACATTTCAAATGCTTCAAGTTTCTTTCTTTCCGGTATTCCTAAAGTCCATGTTTCGCTTCCGTAAAGTGCTGTGCTCCACACATAGGCTTTTAAGAAGTTCTTTCTAATTCCTAGATCAATATTTGAAACTAAAAGGTTTCTCTTTTTCATGAAGGCTCTTTTTGCTAGTGCTATTCTGCTTTTAACATCATTCCTGCTTCGGCCATCGGTTGTAATTTTACTTCCCAAGTAACAGAACTCACTCACTTCTCCTATTGCATCAGATCCTATTTTTATATTTAATCTGCTAGTATTGGTGTCATTTCTGCTACATTTCATCACTTTTGTTTTACTTTGATTTATATTCAGTCCAAACTCTTCCTTCAGTATTTTGTTCATGCCATTCAATAACTTCTCAATATCCTCAGCACTCTCAGCTAATAAGACAATGTTTTAATATATGGCAAAATAACCTAAAAAAAAAGTTTGTCAATTTTTTTCGTAATAGATGTTTTTAGTATTTATCATTTCAGTAGAGTTATGGTTGATATGGCGAAAAAATTTCAAGTTACTAGGTAATATCGATTATGAGAAAGATGACACAACAAGAATAGTCTAAAATCAAAAAAATTGATACCATTCAATTGGCTGAGCGAGGTTGTCTCGCATTCGGGAGGACGCGGCTTCGGATCTCCGTCCGGTCATCCAGATTTCAGTTTTCCATGATTTCCCTACATCACTCCAGGTGAATGCCAGGATGGTTTCTTCAAAAGGCAGCTGCCGAATTCCTTCCTGTTCCTTCCCCCCCTCCCCCTAGTCATTTCCCGCCTCTAATAAACTGGAAGTCGACAAAGCGTAAAGCTTTAAGTAAAATTAGTTTTTGACCCCTCTTAGGAATAAATTTAAAAACCCCATGGTATATAATTTTACAAAACTTTAATTACAATCTTCGCTTTTAGGTGATAATATTAAGATACTGGAGAGGGATATGAGCAAAGTGATTTAATGTTATTTATTTGTCCCGTTATTATTTTTTGCCTTTCTTGTTTTTTGTGATTATTTAATGTTGTACACTAATTCTATTTTTATTTTTATCATTTCTGGTACTAAAACATGAGTGATTCGTGATAGCTGGTCTGCCCAAGAGTAACCTAACATAAGATTAGCTTCAATTAAGAACTGTCTTTGTGTGGTACTCCCAGATGCCTTTTACTGGAGATTGGAAAACGGGAAGAAGATGAAAGAGGGCATACGTGATGATCCGTAGAGAGCGCCGTTGGTTGCGCATAAGAAACTGTGAGCTAAGGTAATGTATAATTCATGTAACATTTAGCTAAGCTAAGAGAGAACTCCGTAACATTATCATATTATGCATTCCGTCTGGCGGGCAAGAAAAACAGCGAGTCCATATGGTCTCTTACGTTAATGTAACTCCTCTTCTGTATTTCAGGCCATTAGGAACTTAATGAAGTAGAACGAAGCAGAGAAACGGTTTCAAGTTGAAAAAGAGATTGTTTTTGTTGGCGAGTGCTGAGAACGTCCACACTGATTCATATCTTTCAGGAACTTTTGAAGTCAGCATTGATGTTATTATCATAAATAATATAAAGTTTACATGATTCCTTCCTTCCAAATCCACGAACAAACAAAGAAATTTCATGACATATCTCGTACTAAATATGTTTGGAATGACTTGTGCAATGAGCTTTTACTTATTGTCCCATTCGCATGATATTTAATTAACTAATAATAAACGGTTGTGAAAATCATGCGACAATACGTTTCACAGAAAAGTACTCTGAACTAATCCAAACAACTTATTAGCTAACCCTGAATCTTACTCTAATTCTTTAATAACGTATAGTAAATTTAAATTTATATATATATATATATATATATATATATATATATATATCAAGTTTCCGAACTCGTTTCTGTGATATCTATTTAGTTTCTTTTTTTACTGCTTCTTTGGCAGGTGTATATCGTCAATTTGTTATCTTTCTACCTTTTTAAGCTTTTTCCTGGGTGGAGCTTTAGGATGAGGTCTTAGCATTTCGTTAGGAAATACTTGTTAATAGACTGTAGATGGCTGAGACGAGTAAAACTGTGTGTTTGCGTCCAAAATTTTTAAACTGAAATTGGAGGTTCTTTTAACATTGGTAATTTGATCAGTCATTACAGATAACTCTTAAGTTTCCCACCACAATAGTTCAGAGCCACACACACACGTTAATTTATCTTCTTCGCATGTCGGTTAAACTTATTAGTTATTCCAATTCCTAATTTTCAAAAAATATTTTGTATTAATAAAAAACTTCAAACCAAATACGGAGACATTAATGAAATGGAAAGATTTAAGTACCTAGGTGAGATAAATCATGGAAAATGAATCGGACCATGAAGCTATTCGGGAAAGGATTCACAAACTGGAAATAGCCTACTAAATCTCGCGAGAGATCTACAACAAAAAATGTCTTTAACAAAATACTAAGATACGTCATTATGAAACAGTTCTGAAACCGGTAGATTTGTGTGCAGCCGCTACTTTGTTCCTGATTGGCGATAAAGGACTCTTGGGAGAATTGGAGAAATAAGAGCGAAAAATTATTAGAGGAATTCTGGGTTTCAACTTCAAGAATGGCGTCCATCAAAAGAGATCCAAAAAAGAAATCTACAACAAAATAGAGAAAATCATCGGAGCAATCAGCAAAAGACTGCTACGTTTCTATGGCCACCTCAAACGAATGGAGGAGAACAGACTAACAAAATGTGTTCAATTTATTTGATTGAAAACCCAAAACTGTAATGCCCTGGTTCGTAAATATTACAACCAGAAGATGCTTTCAATAAAGATCTCTTTCGGAAGAAGTTAATGACGAATGGGACAAGCCGAGACAAACACTGCAAAAGACAGACACAAGAGTGCAAACAGGTACATTCAAAACGAATGAAGGACTTCTGGGCCAACAAAAAGATGAAACTCGCTGCCAAGTGCACAAAGGCTAACGTGGTCCTAGTTGACCTAAAGAATATATCCATAAAGAGTAAGAATTAAATACTTACTTTTCGCCAAGAAAAAGCCGAAAAGGCGACTTTAAGCACTAAACGGTACTTTCCAAACTTCCGCTAACCGTTCCGGAGAAATTCGAATTTTTTCAATCTTTTCCTGTTTCAGTTGACACCAGTCTTCCTGACAGACGGAGAGGAATTTGGAAACGTGAATCGACCTTGTCCATTCCGTTGCTCGAATCAAACATCGTTAGTGATGAACAGAATGTATTTCACCTGCGTAGCCATTGTAAAGTTTCCTTCTTTCTGCATCATGAATGATTTAATTTTTTGAATTAATTTATTTAAATTTCTAGTTCAACAAATCTAAACATAAAATTATATTTTTCGTGTAGTAATCATGTTTATGTTGATATATTCTCCAACTCAGTATCTTTGAAATAATTATCAGTATCCTTAACTCACCTTTATCAAACGTAAAAATACCAGTCGTTCATATTGTTATTTTACTTAAATAATTACTGTTACCAACAGTGGTTTCTATGCAATTGATCCATGGATTTATATGACACGTATACCTGAATTATTCTTTTAAGCATATTGCATATGGTCCCATTGTTTGTTGAACGGTGACAGGGTCGCGCAACTCCTAATGTAAACTCTGCCCAACTGCTATGTAGGTCAACTTAATCTGTTGTCTGATTTGCATACTCTCATGTTTGGAACCGTACTAGTTGGCAAAATCCACGGCAATGCTACTTGGCGATTAGTGCAGGTGGTCTGCACTTGGCCTGAGAGTCGAAAATTACAGGCCAATCAGTTTGACATCAGTGGTAGGTAAATTAATGGAAAGAATGATATGCAACCACATCAAAAATATATGTGAGGAACGTAAGTGGTTTTCAAGTAGGCAACATGGTTTCAGGCAAGGATATTCATGCTAATCTCAGTTGGTGGGATATATGCAAGATATTTCAGATGAAATGGACAATGGGAACCAAATTGATCGTGTAGCACTAGATCTGTCAAAGGCGTTGTAAATAAGGTAAAAACTATTGGAGTGGATGAGAAAGTGATTTTCTGGGTAGAAGAATTTTTAAAAGGTAGAATACAGAAAGTTAGAGTAGGAAATGCAGTATCAAAAGAAGTGGAAGTAAAAATGGGAGTGCTGTAGGGTAGCGTGTTTGGACCAATGCTATTCATTATTCTAATGAATAATTGTGTTGATTGTTTACTATCTGAAATTAGATTGTTTGCAGATTACATAAACTATAGAGGATTGTAAACAGTTGCAGGGTGATCTGGACAGGATATCTAGTTGGGTTGGTAAACATGGAATGAAGATAAATACAAAGAAGAGTCAGTTTATTAGGTACACAAATAAAAAGCAAAAGGTTAATTATGAATATAAGGTGGGGAAAGAATTTCTTGCTGAATACTTGAAATGTAAATATCTTGGAATTTCATTTGATAACACGCTTAACTGGGAAAGACACATTGGACAGGTGGTAGGAAAAGGTTTCAAAATTCTGCACTTGTTGGAGAGAGTGATGAGGGGATGGACGAGAGAAGTAAAGGAATTGGGTTACAAAACTTTGGTAAGACCATTGCTCGAATATGGTAGTGTAGTATGGGACACACATTTTGCGTATCAAATACAAGAGTTGGAGAGGGTACAAAAAAGGGCTGCTGGATTTAATTCTGGAAATTATCACAGAATGCAATCAGATATGATGAAGGAGCTGGAATGGGATTCATTGCAAGACAAGAGGAGGATGAAGAGGATCATGGGAGTGTACAAGGCGTATAGTGGTAATGAGGCATGGAAAGATATTTGTGTAGGTATGAAAAGTAGTGCATGGAAGGGAAAAGATGACCATGACACAAGCTGGCACTCGATTTCAGGCACAAGGGTGTGGGAAGATTCTCTTTTTTAGGTAAGGGTGTCAGGGATTGGAATAAGTTGCCAAGGGAAATGATGAATGATTTAACGAAAACGTAGAAAGAATTTAAAGTAAAAATTTGTAGAGGGCAAATGTAGGTGGGCGCAGGAAAGGGGAAGATGGGTGTGTAGGGAAATTGTCACCGAAGCGTGTGCTCCATTGTAATTAAATTAAACAATGATGACCATGGAATTTTAAATAAGTCTTATAAAATTTCAGCGCATACTGGTAACCCCACTTGAACACTCCATATTGAAACTGAAGGTGTGTGACATAAATCTGAAAAATAATATTTGCTCAAACTACGTACGCCTGAATAAATACGGCGAAATCAGATCTTACTATATTATTATGAGGACATCTGAAAATTTAATTCGGTATTCATTATCTTGTTTCTCCCGGTGGATCCGAGTTGATTTATTAAAACGTTAGGTTTTAATAAATCGACGCCGCTCCACCCGGAGAAACAAGATAACTTATACAGTGACCGCGGAAGCCTTCGTAATCATTTAATTCGGTATTGCTTGCTTGTTTGTTTAAGCATGTGGCGTAGCAGACAAAGAGCCACTTCACGCTGTATTAATTAAGCAAAGGTGACTAGATAACAACAGACGCTACAGGCTGTCTTGACTGTACTCAACGTGTTAATGTCACGGCGACCAGTCGGTGTTCCTGTGCTTTTAATACCACGAATAAAATAATAACAAATGACGTCCACGCAGTACAGTTCTATTTCCTGTGACTTTATCTGCTGATCCGTACAGCCATTACACATACATTTCATGTGTTAATAATTAATTTTTAATATGAAATTTCAAATAAGTTTGCTTACATATTTTTATAAATAGAAGCGACAGATATTTTCTTTATGTATCCATGTTCGAACAAAAAAGATCTCTTTTTCTAGGGATTTATTAGTTTCTCACTGCCTTCATTTGTGCAACAGATTCTATATCTACATCTAGATGTAGATATAAATTCAATATTATAATTTTTCCAAAATGTGTTCACAAAACGGAGTTATTTTTCCTTATTTATATAGTTAATTAATTGTATGCTACATATCACTTCAAATATATTGGACTGTTATTTATGATGTAATATCATGCTTTTGAAATGATACGTTAAGGTGTCTTTTCTTCTTAGAATATATTAATTGACAAAATTCGAAATAATTTATCTCACTAATTGAAATAACATATTTTGGGATCGACGGGGGTCAATAAAATCAGTGAATTTATTCATTATGAAGAGATCTATGTGTATTCAACATAAAAATTATCTTTCTAGCAGTTGAGTTTACAAACTTTTAAATGAATTAACATCTAACTCAGATAGGTAAATTGAAGGTATTTCGGAGTTCGTTGCGTGTTAAACTTATTGTAAAGTCTCTCGTGTATGTAGACGTTTTTAGAGCATTAGTTCAATCACAGGACAGAGTCGAAATAGCGCTATCTAGCGACGTGAATGCCGTGGTCCCGCAACAAGCGAGTGCGTGTCGAAGTCGCTCTTGTGCAGGTATCAGTGAGAGAGTCAAGTGAAGACTAGCTGAAGAGTCATCGAAGATGTTGTAGCAGAATGACCAAAAATGGGTCATTCCGTACATTTTTTATATATATATTTTTGCATATTTATATATATAAAAATAATAGAGAGAAATTATCGGAAAGAGTTGTCAGTGTGTGTGTGGCACGTGAGCCAGACGCGCCAGAAGGTCGCGGCAGCCTGGCGGCGGCCAGGGACAATGGACACCAGCTACCCTTCTCACGCAGTCGGTCAGGCGTATAATCCCTTAGCTCCGGGGAAACGGTAAACCAAGGTGAACAAACTACCCGAGCCCAAGTTTTACGAACGGGGAATTTCGGAGGTCACAGGTGACGGAAATGTCCGAGGCTATCCCGAGTTCACCCGAGTCGAGGAAGACAAGGTTCGCCTATCGTGACAGCCGAAGGGAGGAGCTTAAAAATGGCAGAACCAATCGACAGAGACGTTCCTTTGCATTTTGTAACGATGGTGTATTTTTTTTCATGTACACCACGAGTGTAAGAGGAGGCTTTTTCCGGCGGACGCTGGAGAGAGAGGACTTGGTTCCGAGCCTTCAGAGGAGAAGGAGCGGATCTGCCGAAGCTGGAGATCGCTCTTGGCTTCGAACCTGAGGGTTAATAAGCGTGTTGTACAGTGAGGCCACTGTGCACGCATCCATTGCGTTTGCACGGACGTGGTGCTTTGTCCGCTATAGCCAAGGGGCTATAGTACTTCCGCCCGTCGCGGGAAATACATCGCCGTCACGGTAATCATCCTACAAGTGCAGTGTGGTACTTTTATTCGGTCATTGAGTACAGCCCTGTAACGGCCACTGAATGATTAGGAGTTCTCGCACCCCCAAATATTGAGCTAGCTGGGGCAGACTTTCTTAAAGCCACACTTGGTGGATAATATAAATTATCCTGGCGCCCGGCATTTGAGATTGAATACAGTTGATGCCAATACTGTGTTTGATTTATGGTTCCCCTATCATTGTGAAGGGAGCTTTCATTTAAACAAATCAAGTGTGTAGCTTTCTTGCTTGCCAATTGACATTGGGAGTTTATTTCAAGATTAATTTAAAGGTGGTTGTATGTTGATGCTTTTGTTTATTTGTTAATATGTGTTGGCAATTGTAAGAAGAGGCTTTGCATAGTTCTTTTTATCATATTTCAATGTGTCAATGTTAACGATAAATAAGCCTCGCCTGTACGCCATTTGAGTACCAAATAAATTAGCGGCCTAAGGTTTCTTTTAATCATAAAAAGAAGTAAAAGGTTTTCACCCTTACCTCCCCCCCACTCTAAACCGCCACAATTGGCTAGCCCAACGTTCGGCTTCGATTTAATTAATCAAGCGATTAAAATATCTCAATGACTGGGTTTTAAAAGTACACACTGTTCTGGCTATTTTCAAATTTTTGTGTAGCTTGCATATTTTTGTGTTTTTTATTAACGTTCAATTTGCTCATGTTTTCATGTTGCTTTGATTATTTGAACAATCCATTCATAATTTTTCAATGATTTGGGAGTTTGTTTTTCAAAACACTCCATGTGTAATTGAAATTGATGTGTTTGTGCAGAGTGTTCTGTCCACGTGCACTTCGATGCGTTGTGTTCATGACGGCGTTGCTTGATATTTGTTGTGTTCTGTTTTGCAAAATCTGTGGTTACAATTTTATTTTTTATTGCGTGTTTGTGATGCAAAATTTGCTGAATTGTTGTATTGAATCGCGGGATTGATGTTGGATTTTCTATTTGATTTCGTGTTGAGCGGGGAATTTGTGTATTTCTGTGATTTATTTCGTTTGTTTGCGGGAGTTTCATGTTTGCTATTATAGATTCCGTTAATGAAGCTTAGATCCGGGATTGTTTTAATAGAAAACTTATCTTTAATTTCGGGAAGTAGTGAGATGATGAATGAATTAAATTCAGAGGACAATGCATCAACGAACTATGGCAGAAACGGAGACGAATACAAATGTTGATTTAGCTTCTGAAGCGGGTTATAGCTCTCAATCCACGACAAGCATCGGGGAGACAGATATGGAAAATTTTCCAAATGTCTCTGATAGTATCTCAGAAAAGATCTCAGTTCCACCCATTGCTAAAAACACCCACAATCCAGAAAACACTACAACTGGGCGATATCATGGCATTTCTAGCACAAATGCAGTCACAGTTGTCTGGCGTAAAAGATGAGTTGTCAGAGAAAATCGATGCACTTGACAAGAAGCATGAGGTTACTCTCAGGATGGTTGAAGAACGATTGTCCAGCTTTCAAGGGCAGATCTCGGAAGAAGTGAAGAGTTTTAAAGCTAGCATTAGGTCGGACGTCAATAGTTTGTCCCAGACCACAGATAAATTAGCTGAAACTTGTGACTCACTGAAAAATTCAAATGATGAGTTATGTAAACGTTTAGAGTCTACTAACCAGTCAGTTGAAAGAACCCGAGCTGAAAAGCCATGCGAACCTCGGACAAATTTCCGAATTTGTACATTCAGTCAAGGACCAAACCGAGGCTAAGTTCACGAAAGTGAACACTGAAATCGAAGTTCTGTCTGGTTCAATCGAACAGATTAAAGACGGTCAGAAAGAGCTTCAGATTTCACAAGAAAGTTTGTACAGGATACAGGATCTAAGTTATCCTTATTTGAAAAGAAAATAAACAACTTAATGATTCTTGCGCGAGTGGAGGATCGATAAATGCAAACGTGTCGACATTTACGCTGTCAGCAATGTCGAGTTAAAGATTCCACGGTTTGGCTCACGTAAAAATATCAATCCAAAAGCATATATTTCTGAGCTTGACAGGTATTTTGATATAAAGGGAGTGCCGGAAACAGCGAAATTGCTGATCATTGAACATTCTTTCTTTGAAACGGACCGCCCATGGCTGTTGCCTAGCCTTACCGACGGGTATGTTCATACAATGAATTCAAAGAGTTATTTTTACGGACATTCTGGTCACAAAAATACAGAATCAGGCAAGGCTAAAACTTTATCAGAAGCAGGTATGACCCGCAGGTCAACGACTCGATGGAAAATTACGTCGACGAGACTAGTCATACAGTCGAGGTATTTTGACGTATCCATGTCAGACGGCGAATTTATTGACGCGGTCGTCACGCATTTCAGTCCACGTACAGGCACATATAAATCCTGTGCTGATTCGCACCATTCCGGAGTTGCTGGATACTTTGAAGAATTTGGATGCCATTGGTCAGCGGGCAATGAACGCTAAAACGCGGGATGAGAAAGATTCGGGGCGAAAGGAGTCGGAACTAAATTCCCACGGTGACTATTCAAAACAAGGAAAGGATCATCGAAACAAGCGTTGGAAGGGAAACGACGGAAAACCCTACCAACAAGACGGACGTGTTCCGTGGAAAAATGAAGGCCACAGAGAAAATAACGGGCAATCTCGTAAAGACGGGTCCGAAATGAATGCGGTCACGGTAGTAGAAGCTCGACCCGAACTCCCAGCCGAGCAATAATTATCACTATCGGTTCAAAAATGTACAGGTGCTTGTACAGTTTGTAACCGGGAATTCTAGTTGAATAGTTTTGAGATGTAAATATAAATTTAAATTTTGTATAACAAATAAATAGATTAATAGCAAAAGGAAGCTGTGTCGCGCAGATGTTGTGGATGCAAACTTAAAGTTGTTAAACGCGGATACCGTTAAGGTTGGTCGTGTTCGGAACAACACCTGACACAGATATTCCCAGAACTGCTACTACAGGAGAGCCTTTGTTTGGTAAGAGGGTCCCCTCAGGTAGAAGCAGCCTCTTCAATGGGACCTACCCATTAACGAGCAAAGACTGAAAGGCTTATTCGCCGGTTGCTCATTGTATGGAACATATGTTTTTGCTGGTTACAGATAGAATGAAATCCGCATTCGGAAACCAGGTGCTGAATCAACATTTCCGAACTTTATATTTTGCCCACGTGAAATTTTTATAGTCAAATTGACTTTCACGATGTTCTAGTGGACGTGATTGGATAAAGTCCTGAAATTTTAAATGATTTCCTGTGCCGTAAAAATTGATATGCAGTCGCAGGTAAAATGTAACGCTGTTGTTGCTCCCAACCTCTTATCTTCGCGATCAGAATTCATCTAACGGCGACACACATGTTGTGATATGCTTTCCAAGAATATTCTGTGACATAAACCAAAAGATTTCAACGTTTTGTGATGAATCAGGTCGATGTAACGTTTATACCGCTAGGTTGTTACATGGTATTTTTCTGGGCAGAAGCTTGCAGCGAGCGCGGTGTCGCTTTGTCTGTAGTTGGTCAAAGATCTAAAGTTATCTTGCCAACATGTTTTAGCTTCCTTTTTTTTGTGTGTCTATTAAAGGGTGGCGTACTTGCCGTGAATAATGCCCATAGAACACGAAATTCTTGCCGGAAAGAGTTTTTCAAATTGTGCTGGTCATCACAGGAATAAGGAATCCTAAGTTGAATGATTACAGGAACACTGGCGAGTTATCGCGACACTTTGCTGTTATTTTGTTAACGGTTGAGCAAGGTCAAAGGGGAGTAAGTTACAGTTGATTGCATTTGTAAAGGCTAAATGGAAACATTTTGTTCACGGGATGAGTTCAACAATTCAGCTAACTGTTCATGTTAAGGTGATTTATCTTTGATACTAACTTCAGTTAAAAGGAATGTTGATTTTTATTTCAGTTGGTTTCATATCGTTCTTTAATCTGGCATTCATTGGCGGTAGAAGCGTCATGAACACACGCAGAAAAGTTGACAAGTTCGGGCATGAAGCTTAAAATTGAGGTTTACTCGCCATTTGCAGTAATTGCAATTTTAACTTGTTTGAGAGATAACAACAGTAACTTCATGTGCATTTTTTTTATATTATGTTTATCATGTTTTTTTTCCTGTATGTTTCAGTCTGTGTTTTTCTTATTTTATCTATAGCTATTTGTGTATAGATTTAAGAATGATTGGTTCTCGCTAAGGCTCTGCTTCAGGCTACATGTAAATCCTTTGTAAGAAAATGGCCGGAACAATTCCTATTCGCAGCGCGTGTAATTTCCTTGCAGAGTAATTAACTTGATTTTATAATCACGAGCGAAAGGGATAGAGTGAAAACCAAAGCTTCAACTATAAATGATTGTATCAGATCATTAAGTACATTGAAATTATGGTTATTGTATTAAAATTATCGTATTAGACAATAATTTTAAAATTAACTGGGTGGCATATGTAGCAGAATGACCAAAAATGGGTCATTCCGTACATTTTTATATATATTATTTTTGCATATTTATATATATAAAAAGAATAGAGAGAAATTATCGGAAAGAGTTGTCAGTGTGTGTGTGGCACGTGAGCCAGACGCGCCAGAAGGTCGCGGCAGCCTGGCGGCGGCCAGGGACAATGGACACCAGCTACCCTTCTCACGCAGTCGGTCAGGCGTATAATCCCTTAGCTCCGGGGAAACGGTAAACCAAGGTGAACAAACTACCCGAGCCCAAGTTTTACGAACGGGGAATTTCGGAGGTCACAGGTGACGGAAATGTCCGAGGCTATCCCGAGTTCACCCGAGTCGAGGAAGACAAGGTTCGCCTATCGTGACAGCCGAAGGGAGGAGCTTAAAAATGGCAGAACCAATCGACAGAGACGTTCCTTTGCATTTTGTAACGATGGTGTATTTTTTTTCATGTACACCACGAGTGTAAGAGGAGGCTTTTTTTCCGGCGGACGCTGGAGAGAGAGGACTTGGTTCCGAGCCTTCAGAGGAGAAGGAGCGGATCTGCCGAAGCTGGAGATCGCTCTTGGCTTCGAACCTGAGGGTTAATAAGCGTGTTGTACAGTGAGGTCACTGTGCACGCATCCATTGCGTTTGCACGGACGTGGTGCTTTGTCCGCTATAGCCAAGGGGCTATAGTACTTCCGCCGTCGCGGGAAATACATCGCCGTCACGGTAATCATCCTACAAGTGCAGTGTGGTACTTTTATTCGGTCATTGAGTACAGCCCTGTAACGGCCACTGAATGATTAGGAGTTCTCGCACCCCCAAATATTGAGCTAGCTGGGGCAGACTTTCTTAAAGCCACACTTGGTGGATAATATAAATTATCCTGGCGCCCGGCATTTGAGATTGAATACAGTTGATGCCAATACTGTGTTTGATTTATGGTTCCCTATCATTGTGAAGGGAGCTTTCATTTAAACAAATCAAGTGTGTAGCTTTCTTGCTTGCCAATTGACATTGGGAGTTTGTTTCAAGATTAATTTAAAGGTGGTTGTATTTTGATGCTTTTGTTTATTTGTTAATATGTGTTGGCAATTGTAAGAAGAGGCTTTGCATAGTTCTTTTTATCATATTTCAATGTGTCAATGTTAACGATAAATAAGCCTCGCCTGTACGCCATTTGAGTACCAAATAAATTAGCGGCCTAAGGTTTCTTTAATCATATAAAAAGAAGTAAAAGGTTTTCACCCTTACCTCCCCCCCACTCTAAACCGCCACAAGTTATCAATCAGGATGACTCGGGACCTGAGATGAGGGTCGACTTCTGCCGGTGCTCCGCTACTATTCTACGCTCTCGTTAACTGGACGCAGAACAAGATTAAGATAAATTTGAGTAAAGCTTCTATAAAATAGGTCGATTGCGAGCTTTCCCTTAACTTCCTAAAAAGCATGATTACATTATAGAAAATGATTACCGGACCGCTCTAACACCTAAGCGTAACCTCTCGCCAGGGGGTAGAACACTAATAATCCTCTTAGTTAGAAAAGCTTAGTGTCAATCTCTTAGTTACAGTCAGCCATTTTCCCTTAAAAGCACTGACGACTGAGTCTTTTCCTGCCTGAAGGCTCACTTAATCTCTGACCGTATTGCCATCTTAAGGTCCTCCAGAAATGATCTAGGAAATTCGTGGAAAGCACAGATCAGGATGGCCGTAGTATTTCGGATTCTGTTTTCTCGCTCTTTAAATCCTTCCTGTTCCATTGCTTTATCTTTCATTGGAAAATTGATTTAAGAAACGATTCCGATCCTTGCCATTGTTTCTATTATCATATTCCTTTTTTTTTTAACTGCTTTACGTCTCTCAACAGCGAGGTCTTTAGAGACGGGAAAGGATGGGGGCAAGGAATGGGAAGGAATTCGGCCATGGCCTTTTTAAGGAAGCATCCCGGCATTTGCGTGGAGTGATTTGGGAAACCATGGAAAACCCAAATCTGGATGCCCGGTCGGGGATTCGAACCGCCGTCCTCCCGAATGCGAGGCCCGAACGCTAACCGTACACCACCACGCTCGGTATCACATTCCCTTTATCGTTTTTTGGGTGTGAATGTTGCTGGTAATAAAATGTGTTTATTGTCATCCTAAATAAACCTATAATAAATATCCCAATTATCTCTCACTAGAGTAACGCCTTTGGTGCTTTCAGACATTCTCGTTCCAAATCCTACAGCAACGCCAGTGATAATAATGCTAACGGTGAAGGAGTTTTAACCCTCGGTGGCGGTCTTGTTGAGTGTGTGTAGATCGCTTGTCGCCGCCGCTGCTGTTATTTTGTGTGCGTGTTTTCCGTGGAGCAACAGGTAGCAGCTTGCGCCGCACCGCTGTGATTGTATTGCTGCCAACTGTGTTTGGCCAAATCTCGTTTCGAGGCGCTGTTTGCGAACCTCCGCCATCCCCTGAAACAACGCGAGACAGCTGGGTCTCGTGCCACACAGTGATATTATTTTTACTTTCTCCATTCACCACAGAACATAAAAGTTGAGAAAAATTCTTGCTACCAGAACAATTTTCACTACTTTTGTGAGAGTATTTAATTTTCCTTTGTAGAACGCAGACTTTCGAATAGGGCGATATTCCAGACTTATTTAAATGATTTATAGCAAATTTCTTTTTCAGTTGTGCCTTTTGTAATGTGATGCAAGATTCACTATACATAGTTACTATTTGTGTTTAATGGAAGTCGTATTTACTTTTAAATTTTGTGAGGGATAGAGCCTTGCAGAGGAACAACAGAAGAGTTGGATGGGTCCTTATGATCATGGATGTCGCCAAAGCAGGCCTAAGGTCATTTTCCGAGCTAAATGGATTTTACAGATGCTTGTGTTTGTTTGGCAAGAAATATCAAGCTGTCCAGACATACCACCAGCAACAACAAACATTTAGCTTAATACGGGAGCGTTAGCTGCGGATAAATTAACGTCACACTCGGAGATAGATATATGAGTGAACAAGCGAGATAGAAAAATATAGGGAGACAGAGTTGTCACCTGAAGTCACACATAGGCTGCCCAATAAGAGGCGAGGAGTTGAGGCGTATGAAGTGTGAATGTTGTAGGTTTCCTCTAATAGAATGAATTTGTTGATAAAATGTTGCTAATTTTGATAAATAATGTTCGCATGTTGGAGCAATACTTGGTGGTGTGAAACGAGAGACATCATGTGATTGGCTGCTGCAGACGCCAGGGCGTTTTATGGAGGGATTACCGTGGGGGACTGAAAACTGGCTGGGAATCATTCGATGCTGACTCCCGGACTTGCGGGGGACAGCCTTGAATCCTCGTACTATGTAGATGAAATTTTGTCGACTTTGTGTATATTTTTTGAGGTAGACATCTGGTACTACATAGACTGCGTATCAGATTCGTCATCTCTTCAAGCGACTGGTCCAGCCAGCTCAACTGCAGATACACGGTAAAGACAATTTACATCTTGATCATTTTCCAACGTGGTATGCCTATACGCTACTCGGTCACCCTGCAACGTCCTGTGAAAAGCCATTCGCATGATAGAGAGACATGTCTATTGAAGCCTGGACCCTGAGTTTAAGGTGTGTGCAGTTTATTTATCCTTTTTGATGAGTAATACTAAATTAACTGGCGCTCCGGCTTGAAAAAAAGAAAAATCAAAATTAAAAGTATTTAGGGGCTTGTTTTATATGAGTGATTGTTTCATTTTTCACTGTCAAGTAACTTAGTGAACTTTAATTGTTAATTCAGTAATTTGGCGACGACGCTTATCATTTATTTCATAGACAATTATATGTGCTGTGATGTCTCGATCAATTAATGTTGAGCGTTGGTGGTTGGTTTCAAAACATTTTGATTCTTTAGTTTGACTAAACGTAAATACACCACGACCGTGGTCAATTAAAAGTAAATTCCTGAATAAATGGCCAGCTTACGGTATTCTTAGACTATAAAAATGATTATAAAATAAGTAGTCACCCTACTTATCAAATATTAAATTATTTAAAATTATAAACTCTAATTAACAAAATAATTAAAGCAGGTAAATCCTCAAAGTACAGTAACAGCAGATCTGCTAGACTGTCATGCAAAAAAATAAAACAGAATTAAATGACCGATGATTATAACAACAATCACCCAAACATCATCAACATTGGTTTGCTATTCTTAGCAGTTAATTATAACTTTTTCTTTAATTTTAGAACTAAATGAAGAGGCCATTTTTTTAGAAAAAATCTTGTTTATAAACTTAATCTCTAACTTTTAAGCTATTCCTTTTTCGCAGTTTGCCTTTAGATCCCTTCGGCACATATCGCGATTTCCATTAGACTTTTCATGTCAGTGTACGTAATTTACGTACAATCAACAGTAACTCTTGTTATAGTAACACATTGTTTAAAATGGAACTATTGAAGCAAACTAACGATGGTTACATCCACGCGTTACATATTGAAAGGGACAAGCAGTCTGGAGGTTATCGGACGGCAATATGAGGGAACGGAGCCTGCTGGCTGATCTCTCACGCTCTGGAGGATACAGGTTCAAATCCAAGTCAGACCATCCAGATTTCGGTTTTCCATGAAATAACCCAAGGCGAATGCCGGGATATTTCCTACAAAAGGCCGTTGCTGAATTGTTTCCGGAGATAAGAAGACCATGACCATAAGCTGACTGCTTAATGGGGTGGGAAAATTTTCTTTTGTTGGTAGGTAGTACTGGATTGAAATCAGTAACTTTGAGAAATGCTGACATTTTACAAGAAACAAAGAAAGAATTTTAAATTAAGATTCCCGGTTGTCAAAGTAGGTACGTGGTAAAATTACTCTCAAATAAAATTACTATAGAACATGATTATATGAGAATGTAGATGTGTAGGGAAATTACCGGCGGGTATATGCTTGCTTGTAATTAAGCTGCATCTAATGGAAAAGACAATGATGATTATTTTCAACAGACCCGAATGCATCGAGACCATCAATTTATATATTATAACGGCATGACTTACCAAGCTCAACGGCCAGTATTCTTCGGTATTTATTGTAAGTAGAATAACAGTTCAAATAACCCACATGCGACAGTAGTGAATAATAATATGCAGCGTATTAATATTCAACTTACATTCCTCGATAGAACTGCTGCTTAAGAAAGTTACTTTAATCGTTTTTGGTGCGGGAAGGTCAGCTGGTACCCCACCGAGATGTCAGCTTGTTCAAGTAGGAGACTCCCTCCGAGAAGAGACCTCTGCGGCCTGTCTCTCTCGCTGACGAGATTTCAATACGGACGCGAGTTCACTCACTCGTGACAGAAGCAGCGACTCTCATTATACAAGTTTTCGAGTCGGAGCCGTCGCCTGTCCCCCTCCCCTAAACTTTAAATAACAAAGTGTCCCACAGAGATACAGACGTAAAATTACTGCGACACAAACCTCGAGATAGAAGACGGCTGCTGAAGTCGAGATGCTCCAAAACTTCGCTCTCAGCAGGTTCTTGTAATCATTTTCTGTCGAACTATTCAGCTGTAGCAACGCGTGCTGTGAGTAACAGTGGGGGTGAAGCAGTCTCAAGACATGTGTAATATCAGCTCAACATGTTAATCTCTTATCCTCATGATCTTATAATATTAAACGATTCTCTCATCAAATGAAGAAGTAACGTTGTTTCTCTCATGCCTAATCGGGAGGGGGAGGGGGTACGAGTAAAGCGGGGAGCTTTCCCCGGGCGGCAACTCAAGGGGGCGGCAATTTTTC
>CM061920.1:142516764-142541758 GCA_031002005.1 Vandiemenella viatica | reverse complement strand
ATGAATTACATGCAGAATGGATATTTCAGTTTTTTTACTACTACTTTGTGGTTAGGTTGAAATGCGGCCTAGACCAGAATAAAAATATTTATCTTGTTAACATGCATCGTAAGCTTAATTGGAAATGTCTGGAAGTAGTTTCCATCGCGATATACGTTTTGTCACTAACTTGATTCTTATGAAATTACTAACAGTAATACATAAATTCTTTGTCCCTCTTGGAACAACAAAACCATTCTGGTACAGATTGCATTTAAACTTAACCACAATCTCCATTAAATTGCCGCTATAGAATCAAACTATGTAGACATACCCACACACGCGTATTTGAATCGCAAACTGTTTTTGCCGTAACAACATCGTTTGCTTCATCAAGATTCCTAGATTGCATAGCATAATGTAACACATTTAATTTCATCATACACTGTCAGCATAAACTGCAACGTGACGAAAGAAAGCGCAATACTAAATTCACTGAATCGCGATGTAAAAACACACCCCTTTAAATCTCATTTTCAACACTCGTTAAAAAGTAATGCTAGTCTATTATGTGCAAAATAGCAAGGTATGCTGATTTTCTACACTACACCAACAAAAATTTGAGAACAAAGTCATCCCATTGAGTGCTATGACTAAATATTTATAGACATGCTCTAAAGTTTGCAACTTCTACCGCCCACTTCAACAACGATAATTAGTATTCAACTTACCGTACTTATGAAATGATATTCCAGGTTCTTTCCTGTCTGGCCTATTTGTGCAACCGTACGCAACACAAGATGTCATTATAAAACACTTATACACATTACAAAATGAAATAATCACTGCATCTAACACAATGTGAACATCGCATTTGTTTGGAAGCGCAATATCGCCACTGCCACCACTGCACATGCGCGAGAGTTTAGAGCCTGCTTCACCGATTTAACGTCACTTCTCCTCCATATATTTCCTTCCTCCATGGAGGGCGACCCGTTGTTTTAACTTTGCAAAGGCATCTCGTTGCTTTAAACTGTTGATACCAATGCCGAATGGTGTTAACATGCGGGGGAACCTTGCCGAACTTTGTTCTAAAGTGTCGCTGAAAAGTTATCTCAGACTGAGTCGAATGAAATTCGAGACCAACTTACGCTTTCTCACTTTCAGCCATCTTGCTCTCTAGCGGCCACCGCGGGAAGCTTGCATTTAGCGGAATCGAAAATTGGAGAGCCACTTGTCTTATAATAGCAAACCCCATCATCGTACCTACAATAGGACAGCCAAAAGAAAATAAAACGTGAAATCGCTGCAATCATTAGCTAGTCAATAGCCCTGTATAATTCATTGCTAGTTTTTGGTAATTTGTTTGCTAATCTGTTTGAATCGTCGTCTATGAAGGTACCTTGATATGTTTGTTCTTGACTAGATTTTATGAACATTTATTTCAGAATCTTTGTAATCTCTAAGAATCTATGGTAGTTATAGGTAGTGTTTTTTTTTTTTTTTTTTTTTTTTTTTTTTTTTTTTTTTTTTTTTTTTTTTTTTTTTTTTTAAAAAAAAAAAGAGTAAATGGCAATAAAATTACTATCGAGTTTTTATTTTATATCGACTGCTTAGTACAATAAATAAAATTAAATAATTTAAGTGAATTATTATAATATTTTCAGTAAGGAGTAATTCACAGATAATAATTATCTAATCCGCCTAAAAAATAAAGAATAATATGTGTTCCTATACGCTGAAAAAGTAATCTCTATGGAGCATTGTTACAGGGAAAATTAAACGATTATGAAACAGGTGCTACAGATAAGATGCGGCTACAGACCGAATCTAATCTACAGACACTAACGCTATCAAACCACTAAGATATAATTCTATTGTCAAGTTGATAATGAGTAAAAGTTTTTCTGTTACAACCATTTCGCTGGTTGAAGGAACGCACCAGTAAACCGGTTAATTGTTAGACATTTCACTTTGAGACCCAGTAACTCATTATTCAGATGTTTATCGATGTTTATCTTTATTTCTTTAAAGAAACGCAGTAGGAAACAATAAATTTACATTAAATTCAGGGAAACGACGAAACATAATGTATAACGTTTAACTGATTTTTCTCACTAGGAGAGGTTCTCAGAGTGGATATCGTGATCGCAGAACGAACAAGTCTGGTAAATAGTACGCCACCTCTGGTTTCTCGCCCTAAAGAAGTTCTGTCTAGTGGGTCTCCGTTTAATTGAAATTGAGATTTATAAAGTACAAAAATTATGTGTAAATGATTTATATCTATACGGAAGACAAACTTCTTGTGTTGTCTGTTTAGCCGTGCTCGTTAAGGCGGTATGATCGGATGCGTGGGGTCCGTAGTTCGATTCTACAACCGGCGAATTTTTTTTCCTATTTGTATTATTTTTTTTCTTAAATTGCTATTCCATCTTGTAGCATTAAAAATTTGTTTTGAAACAAATTCTACAAAAGTTTATTTTCCTTTGACAAATACGCAAATATTAGGATGATATCACCGAAATGTACACATTTATGTCAGCCATGTGATGTGTATTCCTAATATTCCTGGTATTAACAAATGAAAGGCCTGAATTTACAAACGTTAACGAAACCTGCTTTCCTAAATCAATAATAAATACTGTATGTGACAGTGGAAAGATATCCTTTATAAAATGTTCCTGGTGTGCGCGTAATTTTTGTTTCAAATGTTTTTATGATTTATATCATCCTAATATATCAGTTTGTGACAAAATTTTTGTTTTCTAGATACTGATGCTTAGATATTTATGGCACTTTGCATTATTTGGTTATAAGGCGTATATTAATACAAAATACGCACTTGCTTGCGACTTTATTATATTAAGTGTTTTATCCTATATCAGAGCATCATGAATTAGAATTAATAGCGTGAAACTGGTACTTGGTGTGTGCTATAGGTTTGAAGAGTTGTGACTGAGTCGAGATGATGGATACATTTAGGAAATGAAATAAATGTGTTACTGGGGGTTGGCCACGCGACTTTTCTGCACTGTGAAACAAATTGAAGTCGAGAGCTTGACTTAGCAAAGCCACAGAAAAACTTCTGATCCGTTTAAGTTACAGAAATCTAAACAGAGGTGATGTATCGGCGATAGGTAAGCAAAACGTTTCCGAGAAGTTGTGAATATTAATAGAAGAAATTAGAATTCCAGAGGAAACAAAGAAAGTGCGCTGAAATGGCTAAGATTTTTAAGCAAGTGGTTAGGAATGTTTTAATTCTAAAACAATCTGTGACTTTGTACTGGAGTTGCTGAATTTGTATGCGTGAGTGTGAACAGAAGCACCAAAGGAAAATTTTCTCAAAGAATGTAAAGTGGCCATATTTATTTTACACTTATCGTAAGCTGGTACTGTTGAAACGGCCGTGTGGGTACGTAGCTTTCGCAGAAGCAACTCTGAAAAAGTAAAGAACAAATATGGACCGCCTGGAGAGGTTCTATGCCTTCTCTCGCAATATTTACACAACCAACAGATGTTTCCGTCGAGACTCCTAATTCAGTTCACAAGGAAACATGGGGTTCCTTTTTTCTCTCTACGTTAAATTTATTGTGTTTTAGTTCTTCTTTCTCTCTGGAAAAGAAAGTGTTGTGAGAACATGGAAAGAACTCTTCCAACTGGAATCAAACACGAATCATCAATTCTGAATGAGCGGGTTTCCAGTTTCAATGCTATTTGGCTAAACAACTGTTGTTTTAAGATGAAATCGAATAAATTAAGTTATTTGAATTGTTTACAAAACTTATCAAAAGAAAGTATAAACATTTCCAATTAGACTAAATGCAAGTATTAGTAT
Organism: Vandiemenella viatica; assembly: GCA_031002005.1. NCBI lineage: Eukaryota > Metazoa > Arthropoda > Insecta > Orthoptera > Morabidae > Vandiemenella > Vandiemenella viatica. The sequence goes on along the minus strand of CM061920.1, from coordinate 142,537,944 downwards.
TCAGAAGATTCAGGGTTTGCAAATTCTAACGCCACTATGGACAGAGATTATCTTACCATACATGGTATATTATACATATATCGTAAAATAGTTGCAAAATTAGTCTTTCCGTCTCAGATCACTATACAGGGGTCTGAATGAACCGGTTCGGACCTTTAGCTTACAGCAAACGTCGGACATGCTGTTTTCTTAAAGAACTGTTCGTAGTATCGCGTATAATGAATATTTTTAAACTGGCTGTAAATGGCAAAGGAAAATGTGTCTGAGGTATCTGGGATACGCATAGTGCAACTTGTCACGCGCGACCTGTTATCGAGGTAAGCATTTAACATTTCAAGAATGAAACATCCCATTAAAAAATCCTCAACGTGTACTTAAGCTTCTTCTATATCGCAGTGCAAATAGCATTTTGTGACTGCAAAGTAGGAAAGGTAGGCGGCGTTGACATTCTGCTCACATTTGCGTACTGAACCTACGCAGTGTGTCAACTTTTGCTTGTGTAATAGAGACAGATGTTGAACCATGTGTAATCACAGAGGAAATTAGGATGGTTCCGTTATGTGTGAGAGTTTCTGTTTTTATATATGCGGCAAATCAACAGAAATACAGCATAAGGACTCCCAAGACTGGATGAACTGAGATCAGGTTGGTAGAAGAAGTCTGGAAGGATTATTGAAAAGATGAAAAATCTTTTTTAGAAGCTAATAATCCTTGCATGACCAAAACTTGGTACGACGATGGAGTTGAATGCTGGTTTCATCAGTTTGAACTGAACACTACTGGAAATTCCAAAGTCTACGACGTTGTGACACCGTTTCTCCTTGTGTTCCTGCAACCCTACTATACGGCTGTAGCGTGTGGAAGGTTGCCTTGAGCAGCCATTTCTGTTCAAACTGTTCTTATTGGTGCAGGGGAGAAATTCATTTCGAACTGGACGACCGGTATTACAATTTGGAATTTTCTCTCGAAACCGATTGTTCGGGATCCTCGAACTTCCATCAAATCACAGCAATTAAGGCTGCAAAAGCGTAGTTCTGACGACACAACTTTCTTTGTAGTTCTTAAGTCGTGGTGAGAATGCGGATTAAAATCCCCCTCCGGTCATACAGATATTAGATTTCATGGTCTGCCTAAACCAATCCAGACGAATATCGGGATGGTTCCCTCAAAACACTATGGCATAATTCCTTTCCGTTCCTTGTACCCAGTCCTCTCTAGCCTCTATTAACCCCGACGTCGACAAGGTGTAAAGTCGCAAGAAAAAAACTGAATAATGTGCTTTACTTCGTGAGACAGTCATTTATCAATAAATAGAATGAGTCTCGCAACCGCAAAGCATCGGAGATAAATTTTTCTTTTCCAACAGTAATTCAAAAGCACTGTATCAATAGAAATACTAGTTGGGTATTTCTCCCTTGCCCCCAGTCAACTCTTGTATCTGATACCCGTATATAAGTAATAAATAGTTAATTGAAGACTAGATAAACTTTTCTGTGCCTGTTTCTACTTGGCAGGCTCACATTTTTCGAAAAACAGCGCCCCATTCGGCCTGTAAATTCGTCACGGTGTTTCAATTGAAATGAAAGATGGTGGAATATATAGAAAATAACGCAATGGTTTGGTTTATTGAATTGGCTCTTGTTTACCTGTCTCATTTTTATAGAATAATTTTTTAATTTCGTATCCCGAGGGTATTAAGCTTCTCTTATGCCGAACACATATAAGAACGGTTCACTTCAGGTCAGGTTGAGTGAATGCGTGCCAGTTATCCTAGTGATGTGGATCACTAGTAGAACGATGCTAAATTTCAAAAACTATATGTTTCAAACAATAAAAATAAATTGAAACTAAGCTTACATTGTTCACAAATAAAAGATGATAGCATAACCCTCATCAATCCTCCTTAACGACACGAGCGAGGCTTCGTAAAATATGGCTCCTATAGAGAACTGTTGCTTAAAAAAAGGAGATAAACTACATGAAATTATTAATGAATATTCTTTTAAGTATGGTAAATAAGCGGACTACTATCCTACTATGCTGCTCTTTTCTTCAGCTCGCATTTAGAACAAACCCTTTATTACTCGGTTTTAGACCTCGTATATGGTCCACTTTCATCTAGCTGATAATTTGAAGTTGATGGTAAGTATTTGTTAAATTTTGATGTTCAGATTCTTTTAAAACTTGTTTTGGTAGTTGGAGTGTGAGTGTGCATATTTTTCATATTAAAAATGGTAAACACATCTTTTTGATCGTTAACGGCTGATATGCCCGTTAAAGTTGGTTAAGGTGTTCTTAGGGGAGCTAGTTCATGGATCATTCATTTATTTTCTGACGGACTGCAATTTTCCTTTCGCATTACACGTTTGTTTTGTACATTAAGGCCAGCCGCTGTTGGTTGAGTTGGCACCACTGCTGTCGCCGGTGGCGCCGCCGTTAACGCTCTATTGTCATCGACTGCAGTTTCCCCGCGCTGAGGCCTCGAATGAGAGCGAGCGTGACTCCAAGTGATGCTTTAACAAACAAACAAAAAATCAACCTACTTGTAATGAGGAACAATGAGACAGAGATCTAGATCTCACTGATGCGATACCTGGACCCTGACTGATACTCATTCAGAGGAATGAAGATTGACTGAACAAGGATAAAATAGTTAGTCAATGAATTTGGAAGATGATTCCAGTCTCATCTCGGAGCTATGTTTGCCACCTGTGCTGGCCTTTTCTTCAAAAGGACTGCTCAAATCTACTACGAGTGGGTTGTCCTAAGTCTGCTCCCATGATCAACTATGATACTGATTCCAAAGTGTCAAAAAATCACAGCCAAAAGAAACCAAGTATTCCATCTGCCCTACGTTTTTTGTTAAACTATTTTCCTCGCGTTTCGAGTGGATGCTTTTCATTATTCGCTCTGCGTACTGATGCCTTCATCTCCCGATGAGTGAGTTTGATTCCTTAGTCCAGGCTGGGGCAATTACAAGTTCTCATTGAGCTGTGGCTGTGGCAGCTCACGCGATATTCCGCTATTATGCTTTCTGGTGTCTGGCTTTGGCTGCAACCTTCTGTTGATACTGATTTATGCACTCAGTTCTGACCAAATAATTATTACTTATTTTCTCATATCTGCTGAGTCATGAAAGGAGGTACTTAAAAAATTTTATAACTTAAGAATTGATAACTTTATATAAAATAGTGTTTCTCCTACTTCAATTTATAATCCTATAGCTTTTTGAAGTAATATGTATAGAAAAGGTTTAGACACATTCCTAAATGACTTGAAATAATTTGTTTGATATTAATCATTACTGGACATATAGTAGGTTGTTCAGTAAGATTCATCAAATGTTCAAATTAAAGTCTCAATGGGATTTAAATATGCAAAAGTTTTATTTATACTTCCGCTTTATTAGCAATCTTTAAATTTAATTTGCACGACTGTGTTAACTATTGTACATCACCGAGTTTTTGATTTAAAATTCAGTATAATAAAGTATTCTCCTACCTAAAAGACAATCTGTTTACTAATATAAGCTCTCTTACAATCATATTCCATTTTGCTCACATGCGTATGAAATTGGCAGCTATGTGGCGTATCTGATTAAACTGTGCAGTATCATTCATCATTCTCAACACTACACGAATTTTCGGTAACAGTGGAGCAAAATTTCGTATCATTGCTCTCTTGTGGTATACTTACTTCAGTTCGCGGCACACGTGTATTTTAATCAATGCCTGGATTAGTTATTTCTCGTCATCGATCACTAACAGAACATTCCATACAAAAACATGAGGACTTCGCTTTCCCGCATGCTGATGCAGAACGCTGGAACGAAACTGCACTTCACAGAAATCACAAAGATCACAAGACAAGCTGTGTAATTACACTCTATTGTGTGTTAGTCTAAACAAGAAAAAAACGAAATTCCTATATAGGAATAATTTCAATTTAACAAAACAATATTTCTTGGAGACATGATGGAAATACTTCTTTTTCTCTCTTTCTATATACATATTTCGTGGTTTGGATTCCACGATAAAATGTAGGTTCCCTCTAGGACTAACAACCCTTGTTGTAACACGGATGTATACATATCCGAAGCAAATTCAAATCAAAAGAATGCTTAACGTTGTCCTGGTTGGCCCTAACGAACAAATATATACTGATATATCAACGATAATGTTTATAGCACATCTATTGAAATATGGTTTTGAATGAATGTTTTACCGTAACGTAAACCTCTAAAATAAAAATGTGAATACGCAGAATAGGATTTATTATATTTCGTCAAAAACTTGCTAATCGTGTACAGACTTGCTTCAGGGAACGCCGTTTAACGTTTCTTCATCTCGCGTAGCAAATGGAACCGAATCCAGTTATTTGCGGCATCTCAGAATTTGCCGTAATAGATGAATCAGATGTTATTTCGGAAGATGACGTGATAGGAACGAATTATTTCCGTTCTCCCTTCTACATCTTTCGGTGCCTCGGGGTTAGTACTGAAATTGTTCTCCCTTATCGTAAAACTGCATCCGCAGAGCGACCAGTTTCTCCAGCTGAAAAACTGTAAAATGGTAAAAGAGAAAACAAGTTCGCGAAAATACATTCGACTTGAAAGTCTTCAGCGTATCTCTTCCGCTAGATTCTCACAAACAAATCCTTCTTCTACATTCGCTCAGACAGTTCTCTACACAAAGGAGAAGACCTGCATCCAAAAGGGACTGACTGTAGAAAATAAATGTGTTTATAATCAGCTATAGTTTTTGAAAAGACCTATGCATAAATAAACCTGATTTCTATGAATTTTTACATCGTTAGAAGACAGTATTCTGGAATCTGCAGAACGTTGCACCTCAATACTTTCTGTTACTTCAGTGCAACGGTGCCAACGACTCGTAATGCCACATTACCACAACTATCAACAGAATCCGTCTTGTGTGTTACTTATTTAATGTAATTATTGGCAGCGTACTGTTCCCAAAATCACCTGTTATTTTTTGTAATACGTTATGCTAGGACGCAGAGATAACCTACAGATTTCAAATTTTGATTAGTAAATGGAGATGAAAGATTCTAAATTCAGATTCAAGAACGCTGTTCAACAACGATGTTATAATTGATACGAATCAGATTTATTTTCGAGTATGTCTCTTCAAAAACTATAGCCGACAGTAAATGTATTTCTGTGTGACAGTTCACGAATTCATTAATATCAAATCTAACTGTCAATTTGGTCGTGTTTAGGTGTAGGGAATCTCAAGTGATTTGATTAGTTGATACAACAAAGTATTTGTAAGATCGCTTGATTCAGCACGGCGTGGTGTAACATATGTAGCACTGCTTGTTTTCGAATCAGCTGATCTAATGAAATGAGTGGTTATGGAATCCGTCACCGAAGATAATTTACCAACGTACAGCTAGTATGGTATTCCAGATTGACCCGTACCTAAAGGCTCTGAAGATTTCAATCGTTATTTACATCTTTTAGTATTAGCCTCTCTTCTTTATCCATAACACATGTGTCATCCGTGAAGATAAATCATTCTTAAATAGTGAGCTCGAAAACTGAGATGTAACCAGCTTGGAACAGTGTTTTGTTTTTTAACATCGTCTAACCATACGGGTTTCATTGCCTAGAGAATTTTTGTATCTCATCATGAATTTCCTTCGCTAATTTTACGCGGAGATGTATCAGTGTTACATTTATGTTACAAATGAAATATATTCAATTGGAATAGTGTGTAGCAGAGCTTGTAAGAAATGTCTTCGATCTGAACTTCCTTATAACCAGAGATTATACACTGAAGAGCCAAAGAAACTGGTGCACCTGCCTAATATCGTGTAAGGTCCGCGCGAGCACGTAGAAGTGCCGCAACACGACGTAACATGGACTCGACTAATGTCTGAAGTAGTGCTGGAGGGAATTGACACCTTGCATCCTGCACCGCTGTCCAAAAATCCGTAAGAGTACGAGGGGGTGGAGATCTCTACTGAACGGCACTTTGCAAGGCATCCCAGATATGCAATGAACTCTTCACAGGTTTGCTGCCGGATAGCGTTTGAGAACGACGAGCTTTCGGCGACCAACTCCGTCGCCATCTTCGGGTCTGATGTTAGCGCTGCGGCGACCAGAGCAGCTCTGGTCGCCGCAGCGCTAACATCAGACCCGAAGATGGCGACGGAGTTGGTCGCCGAAAGCTCGTCGTTCACAAACGCTATCCGGCAGCAAACCTGTGAAGAGTTCATTGCATCGACACGCCGGGAAAGTCTTCGTTCGCACATCCCAGATATGCTCAATAATGTTCATTTCTGAGGAGTTTGGTGGCCAGCGGCGGTGTTTAAATTCAGATGAGTGTTCCTGGAGTCACTCTGTAGCAATTCTGGACGTGTGGTGTGTCGCATTGCCCTGCTGGAATTTCCCAAGTTCATCGGAATATATAATGGACATGAATGGATGCTGGTGATCAACCAGGATGCGTACAAACATGTCACCTGTCAGAGTCGTACCTAGATGCATCAGGGGCCCCATGTCACTCCAACTGCACACGCCCCACACCATTACAGAATCTCCAAAAAACTGAACAGTCTCCTGCTGACATGCAGGGTCCATGAATTCATGAGGTTGTCTCCATACCCGTACACGTCCATCCACTCGATACAATTGGAAACGAGACTCGTCAGACCAGGCTGCATGTTTCCAATCATCAGAAGTACAATGTCGGTGTTGGTGGACTCAAGTGAGGCGTAAAGCTTTGTGTCGTGCACTCAGCAAGGGTACACGAGTGGGCCTTCGGCTCCGAAAGCCCAAATCGATGATGCTTCGTTGAATGGTTCGCACGCTGACACATGTTGATGGCCCAGCATTGAAATCCACAGCAATTTGAGGAAGGGTTGCACTTCTGTCACGTTAAACGATTCTCTTCAGTCGTCGTTGGTCTAGTTCTTGCAGCGATGTTGGAGATTTGATGTTTTGCCGGATTCCCGATATTCACGGTGCACTGGTGAAATGGTCTTACGGTAAAATCTCCATCTCATCGCTATCTCTGAAATGCTGTGTCCCATCTCTCGTGCAACGACAATAACACCACGTTCAAACTCACTTAAATCGTGATAAGCTTCCACTGTAGCAGCAGTAACCGATCTAACGCCTGCGCCAGACACCTGTTTTCTTACATAGGCATTGCCGACCGCAGCGCCGTACTCTGAGTGTTTACATATCCCTGTGTTTGCATAGGCATGCCTATACCAGTTTGTTTGGCTCTTCAGTGCAATTTGGTGCTGTCGCTTTTCAAGCTTTCGTATACATCTAAGTAACGCCAAAAATAAAATTCTTCAATTAGAATGATGTTTCCCCACATGATTCAATAAAGCAACATGTCATAGAAATCTAAAATCCGTAGGGAGATATAATGAAACGTTATTCTAACAGCTAAGCTCTTAGTAACATTATCGACGTTTCTGGAACATTCAGGTTGATATTCATCTACAGGATTGACAGGCTCGGTATCAATAGTTGTATAAGAACTAACAGAACTGTTGATGGATTTTTATTTTATTTTATGCAGCATTTTTCCGGATCAAAGAATAGACGAACATCATAAAATTTTAGACTTCTAAATCTCTGATTCATTAAATTGTTGTAGATTCCTCATGTCGTTTTTCCTATAGATCGAATCAACTTCTTTGTCTGGATCTATCTAAGACACCTTCTTTCTGTCAGCCAATAAGAAAAACGGAGAAAGATCAAAATCTCGGACAAATAGATATTGCAGCGAGACACAGATTTCCAACAATTTAAAAATATTTAAGGTGACAACAGTTAGTAAAATCTTAGAACGTCCCGTATTTCCAGCTTTGTGACAAAATTCTGGACTTTTTTTTTATTTGAACCCTGTTTTGTGGATCGTAGTTACGTGGCTCCCCATTAGAGATATATTAGCATCGACAAAGATTGACCACTAGGTGAGAATGGTATTCACATATTATCTTTGCTATTTTCTCTGAAGGGATACACCAAAAATTCTAAGCGTGGTGAAGAGTCGGTACCAGAGTTTATAGCAAAGTTTGCAATAAATTAAACTTTTTATCTTCATCGTGTACTTATGTATGTTGGCAGATAACAGTAATTTTATTTTTGGAGTTATCAAGAAAAACCTTTGCAAAGAAACCTGTAGCAGCTAAACCTTAAGTGCACTAGTCGTTGCGCTTAACATTATCTGAACTTCGCTCCGAAAGTTATGGAATGCATTTTCTGAATGAAAGAGAGTTTCATGTAGATGGAACTTCTCAACTGCTTATCGCAGTGACTCAAGACTGGCAAAGTTTGCAATCGAGCCAAGTTTCTGTGATCGTTGTACGCGTCCTAGAGGTACTGAGTACAGTAACTGAACTTAACATTGACTTGCGGCACATTACATTGTAGAATTCCAAGTGGCTTTCACCCTATACTGATCCAATCTATGAAATGGAAGGAATAAATTTTTATACAATAACAAATAACTGACGAAGTGGGATCTAACGAATACTGCTCCAGTTACAATATGAAGACGTGCAGCAAAAATTGAAAACGTAATCTGCAAAATATTCTGTTGTCTCACAATTTGTGTGTGTGTGTTTGTGTGAATTTGTGCGTCACAGTTTTCTTTGTGTGGCATGTTAATAAGATGGGACAAAAATTCGTAAACTTGTATGTGCTCGTTTATCTAATTTAACGACTATAAATACACGCAGTTCACCCCTACAAGATGGAAACCGAGTTGATTGCTAACAAACTTCAACACGGACCTTATCACTGATACAGGGGGTTCGCCGGGAAACGCTACCCACTGTTAGCGGTACAAGGAAGAAACTGCTCCCGGCGAGCGAGCGTTTTGCGGCATTGTTCGACCGTCGGCCGCGGACTATTTCATAATAATTACGCTTCATAAACTTGTATGTGCTAAGCATTTAAATGTGACGTCAGTTGCGGATCAACAGTGCCATCGTGGACACCCTGCAGGTACCAGTTTCAAAATCTAATCCTAGGCCCCTGGTCTATTTCTGTAATTTTATGCACCACAATTGTTTTGTACGGCTTTAAGTGAACTAGCTTTGTTACTTTCCAAGCTGACGTCTTAGATACGCCTGCCTGCTGCCCTAACTGACTTAATGATTTTTTGGGTGACTGTTCTAGTCGAAAAGCGATATCGTCAATTTTCTCCTCTGTGAGAATACGGTTGACCGACAGTCTCTTTTTGTTAAAAAATGAACCCGTTTCTCTTACTTTTTTAACCAGACGCAGAATTGTTGATTTAGCTGGCAGTAAAGCGCCAGGATATTCGCGACGAAATTTACTGCGACACTTTTTAAACGACTTCTTCTTCACATATGTATCGTAGAGAAATATTCTTTGTTGCAAACTGTAACGTACCATAATTTTACTCACACTCAAACACGGTACAGATTAGTAAGAGTATAAAGCCCCAAACCAGCCAAACCGCAAAGAAACGTTTATTCACAACACTGATTAATAAGAGACTGAAGTCACAAACTAGCTACAGTGCGGTGATTCACGGCGCCGTGTGGCGGGAGTTACTGGCTCCACTGTCCCAGCAAGTTGCCGACGGCAACAGACTGGGAGGGTAGCGTTTCCCGGCGAACGCCCTGTAGTATCATTACGTTAATCTTTACCTTTCGACGGATTGAAGTATGAAGCTAACTGTTTTCTGGGACGGACGCCGAAGTTGTTTAAGTATTATATACAAGCCTAGCTACACATTGAACGACATTCCAACAGTCATTATGGATGTCGTTGGAACAACCTTTCGTGATTTTGTGTATTATTTCCATCGAGAATTGCGGTCATTTGGTGAGCCACAAGAAAATCTCGACACGTCACCACAAGAGCCCGTCTTGTATTCGTAATGCTATTGTGATATTGAATCACAGACGATAGCTCGAGGTACAAATAATTTTTAGCAAGAAATAAACTCCAAGGCTGTAGAAAACTGTCTGAAATAAACCAAAAAAAATCACACTGCTATGTTTTAACTGGTTATGTTTCGCATTCAATTTACACTGGTTAGCTGCCTTTGTGGCTCCACTTAATTTCTCGGACTATTCCTTTAACATTCAGTAGCTACTTTTTAGAACACCTTAACAAATAACACAATTACAAACAGTAACAAAAATAATTCTCCTTTTGGATTTCGTATTTGAGTGGTCTCTAGCACTGGTGCCCTCGTTACTCCCTCCAATTCAACCAACTCTAGATTTCAAAAAATATACTACTAACTAAAACTGTATTACCTCTCACTCACAAAGTACATACTCAACCGAGGATTCTCGTTACAATACCATAACATTATACATACACATTACAAAGATATAACTATATCGTTATAATATTCTATTAGTTACACAAGTCATAACATGAGGCAATATAATTCTAACCAATGCTGACACGTTAAATGAGCAAAGATTGAATATCGAGGTACTATCTAACATAGCGAATAATATAATAAACAAATTATGCGTAGGGAAAAAAGTTGTAGGCAGGCAGATAGAACAATAATTTCAAATGAGACTAGATCGAGCTAGCTGAATTACGAATGCCATAATGAGGAGAGACATTTTTACTAAAGTGATATACACCATGTGCTCCTCCGTCTGCTATTATGGATTTAATCTTTACGCTCAGTTTGTTTAAGGTGAGTTCTCAATTATACCCCCATGTTCGAATAAAAATGCGAGAGATTGGTCACGGATTTCCTTTTTTCTTTTTTTGCTTGTGGCTTTACGCTTCGTCGGGATCATTAAAGGCGTGAAAGGACTGAAGCAAGGAATTGGAAGGAATTCGGCCATGTCCTTTTGAAAGAACCATACCAGCATTCAACTGGAGTGATTTTTGGAAACCATGGAAAACCCAAATTTGAATTGCCCAACGGGGACTCGAAACCGCATCCTTCCAAATGCGAGGCTGGGGCATTAACGCTCACCAACCACGCTTGGATTTCCTAACAGTTTATTTATTACAAACTTAAATTATGTTTTCGCTGATATTTCATGGTTTACCGATGCAGAATGAGATAATTATTGCATCTTATGAACGATGTATAATGTGTAGCACAAATATTTACGATGGTACAAAAATTCATGTCTTTTTTTTTGCTATTCATCGACATTGGGATCAATAGAGCTGGGAGCTGCAAAAATCTACTGCGATATATCCATCCATTCTGTTTGTACGGTATAAAGTTCTGTGAAATGCTTACTTGGCTGGATATTTTGAGTCGACACACTAGGCTACTTAAAATCACTCTACAGATACATTTCCCCGGTACGCGACGTGTATCGCAACCACGACGTAGGAAATAAAATATAAGGATTTTTTATTTGTTTTAGATTGCATTAAAATTTGTTAATATGTGAATTACTTTGCATTTTACTCTCGTACCGATTTAGTTAGAAGATTACTTTTAAGTTGCAACTAGACATTTTATCTGACTGATTACAGAATTAGCAAAATCTGTCTGAAAGTGAAATTATTTTAAGCAAACTCAGTTTATATTTTCTTTTAAAACACTTACACGCTGTTGTTTTTAGAAATAGAGTAAAATTTAAAGAAACTTACGAAGACTCGAGACTGTCATTTGAATTTTTCAGAAGTAAGATCACTGATGTAGAGAAATAACACATAGCAAGCAAGTTGCTGGAAGCGTGAACTGGATTCCAGACGAAGCAAATTGTTGCTGCATTGTGCCGTATCGCATATTGCAATATTCCTGTAAAGCACGCGGTTATTAAAAATAATGGTGGCGTCACTGGAATTCTCATATTCTTGGAATGCGGCTGTAATGCATGCTTAATGTTTGCCATTTTGTGAGCAGTGCAGCACGGATAGAAAACCAAAAAGTTTCTCTTCTTGAGAACGGGTTTTAATGGTAGCCACGGCATATACCCCCAGTTAACAATCAAATGTTAATAATAATTACGATTTTTATTATGGTCTACGGAGAGTATTCTGCATTCATACTGTTTCGGTCACTGAGTGATTTGTTTCAGACAGTATGAATATTGTCTATATACCATTTGTTACAAACATATCTATCTGTCGAGTCTGAAATTTAAGTACCATAATTACTGTTTCTATTCAGACTAGAGACTTTAAGATACATGTCTGAGTAGTGCAAGTCACTGGAAACGCAAGATATCTTGGGTCCTGTCACAGTCGATGTTCGTATGTACGGAAACATCTACAGTAAAGGCATTATCTGCATTCAGATTCGCAGAGCTGAATTTTTTTATTTTTTATTTTTGTTTAGTACAAAACTTGCAGCAGACACATATTACATTATTTTAAATTATAATTGAAGACTTTTTTCATGTCGCTATACGTTCCGTCGTCGTATAGTTCATTAGAGGCGGGAAAAGGTAGGTGACAAGGAACGGGCCTTTTGATGGAACCATCCCAGCATTCGCCTGAACTGATTTGGGGAACCATGGAAAAACCCAACTCTGTAGGGCTGGTCGTTATATTTAAGATGTTATATGCCTCTTGCAAATAATTTTTTTTAGATTAATTTTACTAACTTGCTGCTTGGATTTAAGTGTTATGTCTCATTACATGATGTTTAGAAGAGAAAATTCTTGTTAAGTACAATTTCTAATATCATTATTTCCCAATATGCTTAATAGTTGATACTAAGATGAACGTTAAACGAAAATAGAGTTGTATAAGACAAATTGACATTTGTTTCAGATTTTTCCATTCTTACAATACCTTTTTTTAAAGCCTGGTAATTATACGTACTATCTGTGCATTGTATGCGACGAAATTTCACAGAAACGTGTGTTTCATTGATCACAAAATAGAATTTTTTTGAGACCCCTTTATCATAAAAGGGGAGGGGGATTAATTTTTTTTCTTATCGCATCGAGTAGCAAAAGAGGTATTAAAAATACAGCTCACATTGCTTAGGAAAATTTTCATTCTTCACAGGATATGAGCTACGGAAGTCATAATAAAACTATATGACCAATAAATCTTTTAAAAAGATTCACGATGATGTAGCTCATTTAAAATTACTTTGGATAACAATTGTTGATAAATTTTATTTTACAACTGTTGCTAGCTAACAAGCTTGTTTTTCGACTCCATTTAAAAAAAAAAGATTTGCTCTAAGGAATAAATTTTTGATTAAATGAGCGTTCAAGTAGATCGTGATTACTGCTCTAACCTTTGAAAATTCAGGGTCTCCGGTTCGAATTTCAATCTGTCTAGGATTTCTTTTTTTATGTGATCGTAAACCGAGGTTCACTTCTGACAAAGCTGGACGTTGTGCATGTTGTAACTTTTTTTTATGCGCTCGTATTTTATATCTCCAGAGTCTCAAACTGCGTTAACTAGTAGTATCTTATTGAGTTCCGTTAGTTAATATACAATCTGATTCTTTAGTGCAGATCGTTTACGTTTATTTAAACACACCGAGTCTTAATCATTACTTAATACAGTTGAGTGCAACGCAACATATTAAAAATTCTGATACAATATTAGGCCTATATTTATTTTTCTTCTGCTAGCACACTGGCTGTTTTTACAAGTCATATTACTGATGAAAGATAGAGATTGTTTAACATCTTCGGCATTTTATGTCATAATGACGGCCACCTTACAATTAGTGACTGCCTCTATGTATTGTAACTTCGTTCAGCATTGAATTACTGATACAACGTGAGGAGAAAATATACAACAACAAATAAAATTGAATCCTTTAGTTCCTGCTGGGGGTTATGCAACTAAAAAGTTAACGATTTCTCAACTGTTTCAGCCAGTCATATGTATTTAAATTGAGAAGGTGTCGGTAATACCAAACCTAAAAGTTTGATTATCTTTAGCTGCGCTTGATACCTGAGAGCAAGGTTACGTCACGTCAAGGTCTTTATCCACTAAGATAAAATGTCTGTCTTGTGTGAATTCTGATCTCCAATCTGCTCTCTGTACCCCTATGCACCTAAACAGAATTATAATACTTATCAATTGTAGTGCGAGGATACAATGTGAAGCACAGTAGGAGGCTCCGTCAACCTGAAACAGGTCGTCTGCGCAGACTGTTTTCCGCTATGACTGTAAACAAAATACACGAAGAGACCACTTATTAACCAGTTATTAAATTTTATAAGTAAAGACAATCAGAGCTGTCATAAGTTGCGGAAGCTTGTGGTCCGTGTTTCCAACACGAATTTTTCAGTTTCTGATGTATAAGATGCAGTTTAGACATACTTTCCGAGAAATGTACATATCGCTAATGTTGGGCTACATCGTGCGTCGTTGTTCAGTAACGAGGCCCTCCGTCTGGTTTCTGTAGTGATGTATGGAGGGCGCCCGGGCTGACACGGGTGGAGACCGCTAACTGCTGCGAGTTGGCGACCGAAGCTCCTTCACGCTGCCAGCTGCAAGCGACCAACTTGTCAGAGATCGATCTTGTCTCGCCCGCGGTGATTGCTCTGCATGCTGCCCTGTCAGCATCTGTATCATCACGCCGATCAGGACCCACGGTGCAAACACGTTCCAAGAATTTAATGCAATAGAGTACAAGAGGACTAGAAGCACCAAAGTTCGAAGAAATCATGGTTTATTATAGAACTAGCATTTGTCCGTTACTTCGCGTGCGCGGAATTGTTGTGTGTAGAATCGCCTTACCCTTCCTATTCTAATACCAGATATGAACACTGAGAAACAAAAAACGTGAATTTCATCTAAAAACTCTGCCTTCTTCTAGATATTATGTTGGAATTGGTTTTCATACTGATATCATAAAGATTTATTTATTTTTGTTAGATTTATATTTCAGTGCAGTTTAACATGTGAAATATAAGAAATTAAAGCTATGCGAAAGAATATCTATATTAAGCACAAGTTACTTACGGTAAATTAAATATCGCAATTACATTACGCTTATTGAAATTTTAATCTGTAACTTAGTGCTCTAATTGACGTATTCCGTTAATTTTAATTTACCACATTTCAAAGACTGTTGTAACGGTTGTGGTTAGGTTGAAATGTACGTACACGGAACTAGTACAAAAAAGTCGCCAAATGCCAGTGCTGCCAACTTAACACTTTTATGGCTGAATTTAGCATATTTTCAAGTAATTTAGCATGAAAATACTCAGTTTAGCACACAGTATATATTTTAGCATTTTCCCCCCGAATAAATCAAAAATTTTCTTGGAGTGATAAAATTTTAGTTTTGTTCATTTATTTATTAGAATACTCTATTACAACGAATTGTTCGTAATTATTGTTAATTTTAAGTTGATTGTTTTATATATTTCACAAGTATAAAGCAAGCATCTCCATAAAAGAATTTAACAAAGACATTTTTTGACAAATTAAAATAATTCAGTTGTTATAAAGGATTATTCTTTATACTTATTTTCAACTGAAATATATATTTAAGTTTTGTTTCAGATAATTTTGAAAATAATCTTTACAAATCACGATATGTCTTACACATGGAAGCTAATTCGAATTTTTCACTCTTTTGAGGTATTATGAAATGAAGTTTGATTTCCTGGTAGGGTTAAATTGTGGTAGAATTGTTTTCGGTAGCGTCAGAAAATGGTAAAATTATCTTAAGGTAAGGTTGTTTTTTTTTTTTATCTTAAGGTTTTTTTTTTGTTTTTTTTTGTTTAATATGTTTGGGGGTATAGAATAATTCTAGTAAAGTTTCATTTTGTTAGGTTTACGATTTTGTTGATATGTTAGTGGTAGGCTTGTGATTGGTAGAAAGTAAATGTGGTACTCGTATATATGATATATACTGCGTTTGGAAGAGATTCCCGTGGTAAAGATGTTTACACCAGAGTTTTCATGTTTTATGGTTGCTAAATGGTAGAAATAACATATAACTCTTTATTGGTATAGTTATTTGTGATATGATTTCATTTTGATAGAAGTGTTGAATGTAAACCTATTAATGGTATTTATTTTGGGTCGAGATTTTTCTGGTACGGATGTTAATGCTCTCTTTTAAAACATTTTGCTGGCATTTTTTTCAGCATTTTCCGAAATCATTAGCATATTTTTGACATTTTATTAAGGTAATTTCGGCATAAAATATTTTTTAGAATTTTCAGCACTGCCAAAGACACCAGAAACTCTACATATAGGATATAACTAATTATTTACTTCTGATATCTCAAGAACTAAGCTATATACCAAACATTTTATTCTATAATTTCGATTTGTCGAGTTAGATAAAAATTCATCAAATTGCGGCAACACAATTATGGTAGAATTGCCGTGATACGGAATAAATAATTTTATCATCGACATTAAGCAGACTAAATTAAATATTACAATTCCGTTATCATTGTTGTGTTAAGCTATTACATTATTGGCTTGATTAACGTATTCCGTTCATTTTAATTTACCACAATTCAGAAAACCGAATAAATAAACAACAAAAGACAAAAACAAGAATATAAATACAAAGTTTAGGTCATTATCTTTTCAAGCTCAAATATGTTTATAGTATATTAAATATTATTTATGATTATTACTTTCGACTATTTTATTTCGTTTATTTTAATGTACTGCAACTCAGAAAACTGAATAACTAAATAATCGAAGTCAAAAAGTAAAACAGTTTATATAGATTAGTAGGGCGATCTTCGTTAGTATTTATTGAAACGAGTGCTTCACTGAAACACAGATTGATCTGTGGCCCATATTTGTTCCATCTCGAAATGAATTTTATTGTTTACACCGTTCCTCGGTACTTTTAAATCATAAACTATTTCGCAGATTTTAATATGTAACGTATACACTGAAATTTCTGCGGTAGTTTTTGCGTTATGCGACAGGCACAGCTCGTTTACAGATTTAAAGTCTTATTGAAAAGTACTGACTGGATTGATTTATGGACCCTGAAATTAGGTATTCAGCGGAGAGATTAATTTGTCAGACCGGAAGGTGAAGCTGTTGGCGATATTGTTAATAACGGGGAAAGTGCGAGACGAGAGGTTCCGTACTCTAATGGCCTTAATATATATCTCCTGTTGTTAAGTCAGAATGTACAATGCTTGACACGTTATGGTAGTGTAATCTGCTCCATGGCTCCAAACTCCACGTTTCCGCTCCAACTTTTAGTGTGTTTATCGCAATAAATTTATTCTATTCGTGCAATTTATGCAATTCAGACTGAATCAAAAGCGCTTTCAATAAAATAGTTTTTTTTCTTTTGTTTTTTTGTGCTGTCGTCAGTCTTTAGACTGGTTTGATGCAATCCTCCATCCCTTCCTATCCTGTGCTAACCTCTTCATTTCTACATACCCCTTACAACCCACGTTCTCAATTATCTGCTTCATATATTCTAATCTCTGTCTACCTCTACAGTTCTTACCTTCAACTGTTCCCTCCACTAACAAATTAACCAATCCAGCATGTCTCAAAATATGACCTACCAGCCTGTCTCTTCTTCCTGTAAGCTTCTTCCATAAACTTCTTTTCTCACCCATCATTTCAAAAACTCGTTCATTTCTTACTTTGTCTGTCCACCTAATTTTCAGCACCACATTTCAAATGCTTCAAGTTTCTTTCTTTCCGGTATTCCTAAAGTCCATGTTTCGCTTCCGTAAAGTGCTGTGCTCCACACATAGGCTTTTAAGAAGTTCTTTCTAATTCCTAGATCAATATTTGAAACTAAAAGGTTTCTCTTTTTCATGAAGGCTGTTTTTGCTAGTGCTATTCTGCTTTTAACATCATTCCTGCTTCGGCCATCGGTTGTAATTTTACTTCCCAAGTAACAGAACTCACTCACTTCTCCTATTGCATCAGATCCTATTTTTATATTTAATCTGCTAGTATTGGTGTCATTTCTGCTACATTTCATCACTTTTGTTTTACTTTGATTTATATTCAGTCCAAACTCTTCCTTCAGTATTTTGTTCATGCCATTCAATAACTTCTCAATATCCTCAGCACTCTCAGCTAATAAGACAATGTTTTAATATATGGCAAAATAACCTAAAAAAAAGTTTGTCAATTTTTTTCGTAATAGATGTTTTTTAGTATTTATCATTTCAGTAGAGTTATGGTTGATATGGCGAAAAAATTTCAAGTTACTAGGTAATATCGATTATGAGAAAGATGACACAACAAGAATAGTCTAAAATCCAAAAAAAATTGATACCATTCAATTGGCTGAGCGAGGTTGTCTCGCATTCGGGAGGACGCGGCTTCGGATCTCCGTCCGGTCATCCAGATTTCAGTTTTCCATGATTTCCCTACATCACTCCAGGTGAATGCCAGGATGGTTTCTTCAAAAGGCAGCTGCCGAATTCCTTCCTGTTCCTTCCCCCCCTCCCCCTAGTCATTTCCCGCCTCTAATAAACTGGAAGTCGACAAAGCGTAAAGCTTTAAGTAAAATTAGTTTTTGACCCCTCTTAGGAATAAATTTAAAAACCCCATGGTATATAATTTTACAAAACTTTAATTACAATCTTCGCTTTTAGGTGATAATATTAAGATACTGGAGAGGGATATGAGCAAAGTGATTTAATGTTATTTATTTGTCCCGTTATTATTTTTTGCCTTTCTTGTTTTTTTTGATTATTTAATGTTGTACACTAATTCTATTTTTATTTTTATCATTTCTGGTACTAAAACATGAGTGATTCGTGATAGCTGGTCTGCCCAAGAGTAACCTAACATAAGATTAGCTTCAATTAAGAACTGTCTTTGTGTGGTACTCCCAGATGCCTTTTACTGGAGATTGGAAAACGGGAAGAAGATGAAAGAGGGCATACGTGATGATCCGTAGAGAGCGCCGTTGGTTGCGCATAAGAAACTGTGAGCTAAGGTAATGTATAATTCATGTAACATTTAGCTAAGCTAAGAGAGAACTCCGTAACATTATCATATTATGCATTCCGTCTGGCGGGCAAGAAAAACAGCGAGTCCATATGGTCTCTTACGTTAATGTAACTCCTCTTCTGTATTTCAGGCCATTAGGAAATTAATGAAGTAGAACGAAGCAGAGCGAAAAAGAGATTGTTTTGTTGGCGAGTGCTGAGAACGTCCACACTGATTCATATCTTTCAGGAACTTTTGAAGTCAGCATTGATGTTATTATCATAAATAATATAAAGTTTACATGATTCCTTCCTTCCAAATCCACGAACAAACAAAGAAATTTCATGACATATCTCGTACTAAATATGTTTGGAATGACTTGTGCAATGAGCTTTTACTTATTGTCCCATTCGCATGATATTTAATTAACTAATAATAAACGGTTGTGAAAATCATGCGACAATACGTTTCACAGAAAAGTACTCTGAACTAATCCAAACAATTTATTAGCTAACCCTGAATCTTACCATAATTCTTTAATAACGTATAGTAAATTTAAATTTATATATATATATATATCAAGTTTCCGAACTCGTTTCTGTGATATCTATTTAGTTTCTTTTTTTACTGCTTCTTTGGCAGGTGTATATCGTCAATTTGTTATCTTTCTACCTTTTTAAGCTTTTTCCTGGGTGGAGCTTTAGGATGAGGTCTTAGCATTTCGTTAGGAAATACTTGTTAATAGACTGTAGATGGCTGAGACGAGTAAACTGTGTGTTTGCGTCCAAAATTTTTAAACTGAAATTGGAGGTTCTTTTAACATTGGTAATTTGATCAGTCATTACAGATAACTCTAGAGTTTCCCACCACAATAGTTCAGAGCCACACACACACGTTAATTTATCTTCTTCGCATGTGGGTTAAACTTATTAGTTATTCCAATTCCTAATTTTCAAAAAATATTTTGTATTAATAAAAAACTTCAAACCAAATACGGAGACATTAATGAAATGGAAAGATTTAAGTACCTAGGTGAGATAAATCATGGAAAATGAATCGGACCATGAAGCTATTCGGGAAAGGATTCACAAACTGGAAATAGCCTACTAAATCTCGCGAGAGATCTACAACAAAAAATGTCTTTAACAAAATACTAAGATACGTCATTATGAAACAGTTCTGAAACCGGTAGATTTGTATGCAGCCGCTACTTTGTTCCTGATTGGCGATAAAGGACTCTTGGGAGAATTGGAGAAATAAGAGCGAAAAATTATTAGAGGAATTCTGGGTTTCAACTTCAAGAATGGCGTCCATCAAAAGAGATCCAAAAAAGAAATCTACAACAAAATAGAGAAAATCATCGGAGCAATCAGCAAAAGACTGCTACGTTTCTATGGCCACCTCAAACGAATGGAGGAGAACAGACTAACAAAATGTGTTCAATTTATTTGATTGAAAACCCAAAACTGTAATGCCCTGGTTCGTAAATATTACAACCAGAAGATGCTTTCAATAAAGATCTCTTTCGGAAGAAGTTAATGACGAATGGGACAAGCCGAGACAAACACTGCAAAAGACAGACACAAGAGTGCAAACAGGTACATTCAAAACGAATGAAGGACTTCTGGGCCAACAAAAGATGAAACTCGCTGCCAAGTGCACAAAGGCTAACGTGGTCCTAGTTGACCTAAAGAATATATCCATAAAGAGTAAGAATTAAATACTTACTTTTCGCCAAGAAAAAGCCGAAAAGGCGACTTTAAGCACTAAACGGTACTTTCCAAACTTCCGCTAACCGTTCCGGAGAAATTCGAATTTTTTCAATCTTTTCCTGTTTCAGTTGACACCAGTCTTCCTGACAGACGGAGAGGAATTTGGAAACGTGAATCGACCTTGTCCATTCCGTTGCTCGAATCAAACATCGTTAGTGATGAACAGAATGTATTTCACCTGCGTAGCCATTGTAAAAGTTTCCTTCTTTCTGCATCATGAATGATTTAATTTTTTGAATTAATTTATTTAAATTTCTAGTTCAACAAATCTAAACATAAAATTATATTTTTCGTGTAGTAATCATGTTTATGTTGATATATTCTCCAACTCAGTATCTTTGAAATAATTATCAGTATCCTTAACTCACCTTTATCAAACGTAAAAATACCAGTCGTTCATATTGTTATTTTACTTAAATAATTACTGTTACCAACAGTGGTTTCTATGCAATTGGATCCATGGATTTATATGACACGTATACCTGACTTATTCTTTTAAGCATATGCATATGGTCCCATTGTTTGTTGAACGGTGACAGGGGTCGCGCAACTCCTAATGTAAACTCTGCCCAA